>JAWPHD010019801.1:0-34182 GCA_037043455.1 Cyrtodaria siliqua | reverse complement strand
TGTTTGTGGTTGACTTTGGTACTTGAATGCTACATTTCCTGTTCGACTTTTATATCTACTTTGTAGTTATTGTTTATTTCTGTGTGTGTTTGTGGTTGACTTTGGTACTTGAATGCTACATTTCCTGTTCGACTTTTATATCTACTTTGTAGTTATTGTTTATTTCTGTGTGTGTTTGTGGTTGACTTTGGTACTTGAATGCTACATTTCCTGTTCGACTTTTATATCTACTTTGTAGTTATTGTTTATTTCTGTGTGTGTTTGTGGTTGACTGTGGTACTTGAATGCTACATTTCCTGTTTGACATTTATATCTACTTTGTAGTTGTTGTTCATTTCTGTGCGTGTTTGTGGTTGACTGTGGTACTTGAATGCTACATTTCCTGTTCGACTTTTATATCTACTTTGTAGTTATTGTTTATTTCTGTGTGTGTTTGTGGTTGACTGTGGTACTTGAATGCTACATTTCCTGTTCGACTTTTATATCTACTTTGTAGTTATTGTTTATTTCTGTGTGTGTTTGTGGTTGACTTTGGTACTTGAATGCTACATTTCCTGTTCGACTTTTATATCTACTTTGTAGTTATTGTTTATTTCTGTGTGTGTTTGTGGTTGACTGTGGTACTTGAATGCTACATTTCCTGTTCGACTTTTATAGATACTTTGTAGTTGTTGTTCATTTCTGTGCGTGTTTGTGGTTGACTGTGGTACTTGAAAGCTACATTTCCTGTTCGACTTTTATATCTACTTTTGCTATTTGTTTTAGTGGCGATTCCAGCAATATTAAACACGCTGATATGTTCTCTTATCCGAAGTACAATGTCGGGATTGACGTCAACCAATCAACAAGGTAAGTAACTATTAAGTGTTTCATAGCAGTACTAAATGAAATCAACGTCTCGTAAAAATGACCTTTCGAATTCGTGATATTCGTCGGCAAGTGACAATCAATATAGAATATATGTTTTACAATATATTTACCAAAACAACTTGATTAATAAACAAGCTTGAACATGCTTAAGGTGGACATAATTATATGCATTATAATTCGTGATGAATTGGAAAAAAAAGAGTTTTATTTATTGAAGTTAAATGGCTGCTTAGATGTATTTGTTGGAATCTGTTTTGAAGCGTTATCATTTCAAAATTACTTAAATAAAAAAACGTTCAAAATCATGTACTAACAAATATAGGCACCAAACTCGTCTTCATGCGAGAGTTTACATACAAAGTAAATTATAGTAAAACGTTTCCTTAATTTCATATAAGAACATACTAAAATAACAAACTTTCAACATAAATAATACGTTACCAAAATATGTTTCAGGAGCATTATTTGCCAGTATACTTGTGGTGCAGACGGCTTGCAGTTTTATCACCGGCATCACCGACAACGCCATATATGCTGCAAGTCTGACGTTCTTCAACGGATTTATATTCCTTGTGCTAGCCGGGTACTGTGTAATTTCATTTGGATGTTTGGCGTAAGTATTTGGATTGTCACATTTATTTTGATCTAAATTAAACATAGTTATAACTGTTAGTGATAAAACAGACACAGGGAATCTTACTCTGTGTTTAAAAGGCATACCATCTCTTTGTGAATAGTTATACAGTAGCTCATTTTTTTGAGATGTTTAATCGTAGTACAGTTGAAATAAAATCTATTAAAATTCCCTGATTTATTTAATAAAAAAGTTAGACACAAACACACACACACTATAAATAAGCGTAGACAATTGTGTACTAACAACTTACCAACGGATTCGAACTCGCAGGCCTAGAACACAAACTTTGACACAGCATCGCGCAGAATATCAGACACCTTAGACCAATCGGCCACCAAGTCAATCTAAAATAATTGATTTCGGTGAACGGGTCATACTAATATAAGGTCTTACTATTGAAGGCCTCTGATATCTTCTGGCCCTTCTGGCAAACAATGACAACCATATATTTGCAATTGGCTGCGTTCTATAAATGCTATAAATAGTGTTTCATTTAAAAAATAAAATATTTGCAGTGGGTTTATATTGTCCCAGATCAATCAATACCTGGTGGGCGGGACATGAAATGCATCGATACCAAGGGCCGCATGCCCGCGGTTCGATGTGTTTAAGTCCCAAACACAAAGTTTTGATCCCGCACGATATAAACCCGCTGGAAATATTTTATTTCTTATCTAACATGGAGTTTTATGTATCATGAAACACATTTTGTCGAGAGATTGCATAAAATACAAATTTTCACAATTTGCATTTTATGCCTATCTTTCAACATCAAACGAGAAGAATATACAGCTTCATCCTATTTAAATGTGTTGTAGCATCGCTTAAAATAATGCATTTCACTGCATTGTTGTTTTGCATCGGACGTTTAAAATGACGTCTCAACGGTTGACGTACATGACGTCAGAGGTTTATATAGCTTTTTTCAGACCACCCCAATAACCAATCAACATTGAGTATTTTAATAAACCATGTTAGATACAGTTTTATTAACACGCTTTGCATATACCTTGTACCGGTTTAATCTAATGTGTAAGTAAGTATTATACAATTATGGACTTTTCAGCTGTTATACATGATGTGATATGCACCAAAAAAATCATTATTGACCGAGGCGATAGCCGAGGTCAATAATGATTTTTTGGTGCATATCAACATCATGTATAAAAGCTGAAAAGTCCATAACTGTTTTATTATATAACCCTCAATTTACAATTATATAAAACAGGTCAATATCAAAAAAACAATTATATAAAACAGGTCAATATCAAAAAAACAGGTCAATATCAAAAAAACAGGTCAATATCGCTAGATATTTTTTCTAAAAAATTACTTTTTAGCCAATGAAAACGCGTCTATTTATAGGTTATATAATAATCCTTATTATTTAAATATACTATCTTCATTCCAGAGTATTCACAGTACTGAAGAAGAAAAGGTTTGAAAATGAATGTCTGGTAAATGAAGAAAATCTAAAAGGAGAAAAATAATTGTAAAACAACACCCGTAGCACAGGTGTACGAAATTTATTTTGAGCGTGTTTATGTTGATAAAATATCATTAAATTTGTTTTTACAAGTTTACAGTACATTGATCCTTTATCGAATGAACTAATCGCTGTGGAAAATGTTGATTATAATTATACAAATTGTAAATTACAATATTCACTTCTGTCCATAATTTATTCGTACATAAACATAACCTCTTATCTATATACGATACAGTTAAGATACCTGTAGCAATGTTATTCAACGACAATTTTAAGTTGATACTATTTATTAACACAAGTTTATCTACTGTGTTTATAATTAATCACAAGATCTGTTTATCTCAAGAAACATATAAATCAGAACATAGACGCGTTATAAGTATTATCAAAATGAAAATGTTATTGTGAATACGAATGTGTGTGATGGGCAACGTAACTGTCCAGTAATTAATAGGACAATACATATACTAAAGTAAACAAGAAACAGAAACTCGGGAATTTTCGCTATATGTTGTATATACAATATGGTTCTTTTAATCGAATGGTACATGACTAAAGTAGAACTTTCCTGAAAAACTGAAAAACAAATAACACATCTATATGTTATCACTTAAAACTTTCATTATTGATAGAATACACGTTTGGCTCAAGCAGGTGAACAAACTTATGATGTACACTTTTGCAATCTCTTTACATTAAATGTAGTACAGAAATGGCTCATATTTTCAAAGCGGAACTTCAACCTTTATGAATTTCGTGTTACAAAGTGTAGTGATTAAAAAGTCTACAACAGCACAGTTTTGGTCCTTACTCTAACTATCTGCAAATTTCGGAGTTTATTTTTTCCTTTAATATATACACCAGACGCAATGATGGTGAAGAAACCTGTTTCCACAAATCTCCTCGTTCGTTTATTGGATCGTTTCCTTAAGTTATTTCGCCATATGGATGCAAGTATATTCCTTAAGTGAATGGATGCAACATCGGATTAAAGTAAACATGTTTCCCAACAGCACCATTGAAACAAATGTCTCCACATGTGGACAGGTTAATCATTCGGATCCAGCATACACTAAGTATGAACGCGTACAACAAGAATCTGCAAAGTGGCAAATGTATCAGTCCATTGCAACTACAATACCGATGTTCGTCACAACATTTTTATTAACTGTGTATACTGACGTGTTCGGAAGGCGTTTTTTATTCATTCTCAGTACATTTAGTATATTTTTAAAATTTTATTATGCTTGCATTTATAATGTTTTTGACATGGATTTTATATACATTGTGATATCAAATGCAATATATGGCTTGACTGGTACCTCGTACGGACTACTTTCGGTGATGTATTCTTACGTAGCTGACGTCACGAGCACAGGAAAAGAAAGGTCACTCGGTATATTAATGACCGACGTTTCATTATCGGTGGCTGGGACTCTTGGAGGACTGACTGTGGGGTTTTATATAGAAAGCAAAGGGTATATTTATCCAATGTTCACTGCAGCAGGTATACAGTTGGTTGCCCTTCTAATCGCAATATTTCTCCTACCCGAATCTCTTGAAAAGGAGGACAGAATCAAACCACCACCATTGCTAACAAGTATTCGTAGACCTTTCCAGTTTTATACAAGCAAAGATTTCATAGGGTACAGAAGTATGTTCATCGTGCTTCTAATAGCATTCATTTTCTCCGACATGACTGGTGTTAACCATAAATCTATGGAGACATTATACCAGTTGGGAATGCCATTTTGTTGGTCTCCATCAATGATTGGTTTATTTGCAACCATTCGTTCGTTTGGTCAAAACGTCATCGGCCTGGCGGTCTTGAAAGTATTTCAGAGATGCATGTCTGATGTGTCGATTGCAATGTTTAGCCTAGTATCAAGTGGAGGTTCCTTCGTATTGGAGGCATTCGCAATCAACGATGTTATGCTGTATTTAGGTAAATATAAAATCCTTTTCAGTATAGTTTTCTTTTGAAAATCAGAACGCCGTACTCTGGCAAAGGCACATGTATACATCACTCTTTGTATCCCAATGAGATAAAAATCCGTTCATAAATTATAATTTTAAGACTATATGCTTGAAACGGTAGGTTATGTTCGATGCATCATGGAAATGCCAAAACAACGGTCATCTGAACCGCCTCGTATATAATCTACGATATTGCAAGATTTCAACTTATCTGGATAATATGTTACTTTGAATTCTACACTTGTCCGGTTTAGACGTATTATATGTAATATATTCAGCACTTTTTACACATTGTCATTTTAAAACAAGTGTATTATGTTTCAAATAACCACTCCCCTCCAATAGAGCTGTCCAATACAGTATTGTTATAAACACATAAAACAAAATAAAATATGCATAAACGCTTTAATTTTCCACAATATGTAGTTATTTATCACTTAAAATATCAAAAATGTAAACTGTTTTAAACGATAAAGATTACTTGTATAATTATTTGGTGTCTGTATAGCGTGTGCATTTGTTTTTCATTTTAGTTGCAGTTCCAGCAATATTGAATAATTTGTCATACTCCCTTATTCGAAGTACAATGTCGGGAATGACATCCAGTAACCAACAAGGTATGTTGACACACCAGTTTGTATCATTCACAATGTCATTTAGTGATTGGAATATAACCTTATAACCCTGTATTTTCAAAGTTTATTATTTTTAGCAGTAAACTGGCTTAAGGGTTGTGTATATGTCGTCTATCCTGAAGTGAACAGGTTCATATTTCATCACTTCTCGATAAAAAAAAGAAGCTTTGAATGGTATATGTAAACCGTACATTTTAACTGTTTGTAAACGTCGAAGGAATCCTCATTGTTTGACAATACCGAATTAATAAAAAGCATACAGAGAATATAAATGGCTCGCTGTATGCTGCTGTATTGGCGTGAATAAAAAAGTAATCACATTTATTTCATTTTGCCTAATAAAGCATATATCTAAGAGACATGTACAAACATGTTTACGAATGTATATGAGAATAAATAATTATATATAATGTATAGCGCTTTTCATATTCGCACTCAAATGTATTCAGGTTGTAAACCCTGATAAAACACTAGTCGTTTTCTGTAAACTATTGTGCACGCCAAATTCTGCTCTTCAAAGTATCGTGTTTGCTTTTCGGTCCTTTTCGACTTCCACATTTTAATAAGTATAAACATCGGTCTTACAAGCAGCGGTATATTAATTACAGGGGCATTGTTTGCCAGCATTCTTGTGGTGCAGACGGCGTGCAGTTTTATCACCGGGATCACCGACAACGCCATATATGCTGCAAGTCTGACCTTTTTCAACGGATTTATATTCCTTGTGCTAGCTGCATATTGTGTTTTTTCATTCGGATTTTTGTTGTAAGTAGTCCTATATTATATAGTTACATATTGGTTAATGAAATATTTTAGTTTCTATTGTTTTGCATGTCCTGCGTCCGGGACAATCACCCATAGAAGCTATACTTGTATACATAAGATGTTGAAGCTGATTTTTGTATTTTATCCTTTAGATATATAACGAGTATACACAATATACACTAATGGTAATAAGTATTTATACAAAGTAGGATTGTAGCCCCATTGTCAATCATTTTATGTTTGTGATATCATTTGCCTTGACTTTTATTTCTCATTGTTTCCATATTTGTGCACATAACTCAAAACTGGTATATGTTATCGTTTATGAAAGATAAACAACAAATCAAACACTTTTATTATTTCGAACGCGGACATCTGTCCGGGGGCCTAGAGTGAGTGGTGGGGTGGAGTTGTGTGTGTGGTTGAGGTGGGGGTGGGGGGGGGGGGGATCACTTGTTTGTAATTATGTCTCGATTGAAACCTTATGATTATGGTATTACACTGTATACTTTTGTTTCCTCCTACGTTATTAGTAGGGCCTGGAGGAAGGGACATCAAATACACTAATCATTCAATTACAGTGTCAATTGTCCATACTTGTGCACATTAATTGGTATAATAGTTGTCTATGAAAGAAATACACGGCATGCTAAAAGATTTATTATTTAAAACGTTGACATCTTCCCTGGATTGGAGGGGGTGGGTATGGGAGGAGGCTAACAGGGGTAAAATTTTGTCTTTAATTATGTCTCAAACAAACATTTTGATGAAGACTAACAGTGTATAATAATATGTTTTTCTCCTGTAAACGTGTGTGTTGTGGTGGTGGTGGTGGGTGTGGGTGGGATGGGTGGGGGAGCTTGTAAGGGGCGTCAAAAGGTTCAATATACACAAAATCAATTACAGTGACATTTGTCTTTATTATTTTTTTACTCCTTTTTTTAAAAGTATACTACTCTGAAAATACAAAGCATATCAAACAATTTCCACGATAGAGGTGTTACGAGATTTGTGGGGGAATGGGGCTGGGAGTGAGGTGGGGGTGTGGTAGAGAGGTAAATTCAGTCAAATATATATTTTCTGTGTTAAAAGTAATGCTTTTGGGAATATCAGTATACTTTCCTCCAGGGTCACCATAGTACTCAGGGATAGGCGTCAAAAGTTCAAATACACATATACCCTAAACAAATTTTGTTAATTTACAGTGTCATACATATTCAGAAAAGCATAGTACTATTTCTGAGTATCAAAGAACGATCAAAGCAATTACATGTAAAATGGATACAGGGTTAAAGGGAATTGGCCTGTGTGAAGAAAACGTGGGTATTTGCGATGGCACGCCGTCAAATTCGTTCTAGTTTATATTACAATTAGCTGATTGCCAAATTATATTGGTACTTCCTGTTTCAAGGCTAGCTAAAACTCGGAGTTCGTTGCTCAAGAAGAAGTTTTTCATCCGTTAATCATTAATATACACTGTACAATAAGTTTAGCAATTAAATAACATTGCATAGCGTTCATGCATACTGTAATAAACATGATCAAAAGGTATATGCAGGTCTTTCTTTTCAAGCAATATTTTCAAAAAAGTGGGACAATTATATTACTTTACATGCTTTACAGAAATAATTTGATGTTTTTTTAATGTAAAGGGAGGTAATCTTAAAAGTAGATATAGAAGTCTAGCAGGAAATGTAGCATTCAATGACAAGAGTCAATCAAAAAAAACGCTTAGAAACAAACAACAATTAAAAATATTAATAAAACCCAATATATATGATATAAAAGTATTGACAATAGGGCTACCGCCTTGGAACGGTAAGTTCTAGGGTGCACCAAACCTCACTATTGCCCTATTTAATTTCCAATAAAACTATAAAGTGTACATAAAGAAATCCCCGCCATGCCATATCCGCTAACAAACTAGGAATCATTAAACTTTGGTTCGTTATTTCCTTACAATGCTTCTTTGATTGTGCGATGAACGGAAATATACTCTTTATTGTAGACAATATGACGACGTCTACATAAATCCTTATAGGAGGGTAGTGTTTAATGTTTGTCTTTAATATTGTCTTGTCGTACCCTTAACGGTTTGTTCACGTGTTGCTCTGGCTTCTGCCAAATCATTGAGTACTTTGTTGCTTTCTAGGCTTTTTTGTTTTTATATTCATGATCATTTATTTGTTTTACTTACATTTCCTATTAATGCTGCTTTGTTTGTTAGAGAGTATAACCTGGCGCGGATATCTTTATTTACACTGTCCCGTTTATTGGAATGACAATAGGGTAAGAGTGAGGTTTGGTGCTTCCTAGAACATGGTTTACCCCCAGCGACTTTTTTGCCACTGACCGTTTCCAAGGCCAAATAAGACATCAAAAACACAAAAGAGTTGACAATAGGGCCTCCGCCTTGGAACGGTCAGTGGCAAAATAGGACGATGTGGGTTTAAACCAGGTTCTAGGGTGCACCAAACCTCACACTTACCCTACTGTCATCCCAATAAAACGACACAGTGTAAATAAAGAAATCCCCGCCATGAACTATACTCTAAGTATTTAATGTATGCGACCCTTTATGCTATGTACTTTCCCATAACCCAATGTATACTTCTTAAACTTGCGAGCCCATAACATGTATATCTATTAATTCAGGCTATAAAATATTTTTTGCAATAATTCTATTATTTGTTTCTTTCCAGAGTATTTACAGTACTGAAGAAAAGAAACATAAAGTTAACGACGAACTAAAATGATTTGCATCAGCATTTTAAAAAAGAAGCAACCTCACTACAGACTAAGAACTAATCAACATACCATATTACATTTATGTTACGTGTATGGGATATTGGGTACGCATTACAAAATAATGTTTTGAATAAAATGTCTACCTAATTACATTTTTATTTATACATACACACGAAGAAATTGTTAAACGGCTATAGTCACATACAATTCTACAGGAGAATTACGCTTCACTTTCCTCTTGTGCGATGACCGGACAATCTCAAAGGACTTCATGATTGCACCTTCTAAACCCCTGAACGAGGAAGTTGGTGCATGAACTTTCGTTCCCCGGGTTTGCTGGTCTTACCCTAGGTTAGTTTTCTCTTTAGCTGCAACTACTGTGGTTGTTCAGTACAATTCTGGTTACATCCTGAGGTGTTTCAAATTGTGTTTTTGAAAAAAAAAAATATAATAACATATATGAGTATCTTTTCCTAATTTCTCTGGATGTGGACTTTATTGTTTGAGATTTTCCTTTGATGTGATGTACTTTTATTTACACTGTCTTGTCAATTGAACGCTGAAGACAGGATAATAGCGAGGTTGTGTACATTTAAAATTGATTTAAGCTAACCAGTTGGCCATTTTGCCTACTGACCGTTCCAAGTCGGTAATCCTGTCTTCACCACTCCTTGTGTTGTGTATTGTCCTTTTCATTGTATAGTTATATTTCCCTCTGTACAGTGCTGATCTTTTTTTCTCATTTTAATAATGGGATCGTAGTGACTTAACGAACATTTGTGACTGTCGTTGCATTCTTTTTTATTACATGACTATGTGGTTATCAAATGTCATAACCAGTTTATTTTTTTCAAATTAAAAGTGTAACATATCATGTAGCTACATTGTCATTGCTTGTCTCTTTGCCCTTGGTAATCAATTAAACATAACCATATTAATTTAGTTAAAATGTGTAAAATGGAAATTCTAAGGCATTGGTGCTGAAAGTTCTTACACCCTTTGCTTTTACTAACCTAAGGCTACGTATACGTATAATTAGATAATTAGTGGTGATTCAAACGTTTATGTCAAACTATTGGAATCAGTGAACTTACCGCGTTGTTTCCAGCAATGTTCAAGACTTTGGTTGTTATTGCTACATAACGTCGAACATAATAACGTCGATGTTAACACTGTTGAACGGATGCTGATATTTAACGTGTATCATTCAAAAATAAAGACGAATGGAGATGCTAAGACGAAATGGTATTAAATACAAGTATGCAAGTCAAAAGTCGATTGCCATGTAAAGAAAATGGTAAGTTTGTTTAGGAATGCATCATTGTCAGGTCAATGAGACCTTCATGTTCAACCGTCTAACCCCAAACACAACACGTTTTCTCAGACAGGGTAATATGCCCAAGAAGTTTTAAGAGCGTGTGTGTTATACGTATGTCTATATGATGTCATGTTGACAGTGACTATGACCTAATTGCCCCAAAAGCAATAGAGTTTCTTTTCTCACCAAGGTTAGTGTGCATGTGAAGATTAATGAGAGGTGTGGGCGGTCTTATACTTTCGGAGTTATCGCATAAAATGTATATGACAAAAGGAAATCATGTCGACCTTTATATTTGACCTAGTGACACCAAACGTTTCCTCCTCTTACCAAGAGCATTGTAGCTAGACAATTTTATGACTGTGTGTGTTATCACCTTTATCAGTATTTATTATATTGGAGTTATAGCGCAGAATTTTTTTTTCCACATGAGATCATGGTAATCTTGAAATTTGACTTACCTTATTGTTAGAGAATTCCTTTTGATAGGATGTAGTTTTGTTTACACTGTCTTGTCTATTTGGGCATTGAAGACAGGATAATAGCGAGGATTGTGCGCATATAAAATCGATTCAGTAGGCAATAGCCTTATTGCCTACTGACCGTTCCAAGTCGGTAACCCTGTCTTCACCACCCTTTCTGTTGTTTTTTGTCTCTTTCATGGTATTTTCAAGTCCTTGATTGCAGTACAGTGTGGACCTACGATGCCATTGCGCTCGGACGCTGTGGTTTCTATAGGACCCTATATTTCATTTTTACCGACCCCAAAAATAGTAAGGTTTCTTCTCTCACCAAAGGCAGTGCACCTATGACGCTTCATGAGGGAGGTGGTCTTTCGAAGTTATCACGCAGAATTCGTTGTTGTTTCTGGACACAACTGTATACTAAGTACCGTTTTTTCAACACATTCCCACTGCGGTTTGAACACGATGTTTGATACAAGTTTCGGTAAAACATTCCAAATCGGAGATATCGAAGAAATTCAATTTTTCAAAGGCTGTAAACAAAATGCGCAGTGACATAATTCACATGACGTTTAAAAGGTAAATGGCATCACTATTTCAAGAATGTTTGGGTGCCGTATCGACTTTGAATGTATTGAAATGTTCTTATTTCTTTGGTAAAATGTGAAAAGATCTATTATATAATATAACAAGAACTAAACATTTCATGAAGTTTACTTTATTTGTGTCATTATTTCTTAGTTGAATAACAGACTATATGTTATGTCTTTTTGCGGCCCTCCCACGGGCTTTGGGGATCTGGTGAATCATGGAAAAAAATTCCATTGATCGAGGGATCCAAGGTTTGTTTTTATGGATCTATGAAACAGTGTCCTAAAAATCAAACAAACAAATACTTTTGGTGAACTTGGGAACAATAGGCATTACTCGATTAACGGGATCCATAGAACGAGGACGGGAGGCCTTCATATCTCTGTATGAAGTTGTGCTTTGGTTCTAAAAATGACTTAAGAAACGCAGTTCCCGATGAATTGCATTTGTTTTGTCATAAAATCACGTGATACACGTTCGTTTAAACTCCTTGTGAGGTTTATTTAGCACGTAATGACTTATTATAATTGTATCTCATCACAGGCCAGTAAAATAAAAAAATAAAACATAACCCGTTTCATAATATCGTATCCTCCATGTCAGTTGTATCTCTGGCATTACGTAAGTTTCGCTCCACAGATGGGACGTTTTTCATGGCTGTTAAACTTATCATCTGGCCTTGAATTCCCCAACCATTCTTGAGAATATTCTTAGACTGAAGCCCAAGTATGCAAATTTCGATCTGAAATATTACTGTAAGTTTGACGTATAAGCTGCTATGTATAAATATGATAATGACCTATAAATAGCAGCTTCATACGTTTGTTTATCTTTGAAGGTCATGGCAATATGTATGAACGAAATCTGAGTACTTGAGCTGATTTGAAGTTCAATGCCTGACATTTTGTACTGAAATAACAACAGTGTATTTATATCACAGTCTTAATCCATCATCTACTGAAATTATAATAACAAACACACCACATGATCATCATCAATGTAACATAATTAGAAGTCACTTGATATACATAGTTATAAACCTCACCTAACATAACCCCTTGTTCTAGCTTATGCTATATTACAATATGGTGAACGTATTTAAATCTAATCTTATTCACATGACTTGTACTAATTTGTAATCATAACCCCTTCAAAATGAAATGAGAACACACACACAAAGACAAGGTCGAAGTTAATTATTTAATTTAATTTGTATATGATAAATCTATACCGAACACAACCAGGGACGTAGCATGACATGTGTTCAACATGCTCCTAATACGAGGAGCGAAGCGCCGAGTGGGAGAGCGTTTGGAAGAAGGTGTCTCCGTTACACAAGTGGGGTTCAGGGGGCTTCTCCTTATATGTTTTATTCATTGTTGGACAAAACTGTTGCTGGTACAAGCGATATTTGTCAGGAATGAAGACATTTTATGCTCGCAAAAAAAGGTAATTTTCCATCCATATCCCACTCTCTCTCCCCACAACACCCATCCTCTGATTTGTATTGCATTTTTCAACTTTTTAGGATTTTTTTGATTTTTTTATTTTAATTTATAATGTTACTCCCGGGAGTAAGGGAGTATACCAGGCTATGCCCCTGAAAACATATACTAGTACTTCATGTTTCAGCGAAAACAAAATTGAAGAAGACAATGTATACCTTTCTGTGAGTTAGTCTGTAGAGATATAACTCATTTACGTGTTGTTGTTGTTTTCCTATATCTATAGTTCATATATCTATAGGAAATAATAGATGCAAAGCATTGAACTAGTATTCTCGTGAGGAGTTTTCCGGTTTCATACAGTAGGTAGAAAAAGACGCCTGCTCCATATGAGAACTAACAATAAAGACCCATTTGCAGACCGATTGAATAAGACAATACAGACAGACAGACACACACACAATATTGATAACAACTAGCGATTCGCAGCACGTGCAATACGTGCAATATGGTAGAGCAATGTCTGTATCAACATCACGTAATCTACTCAAGCAAAGCTGGAACCCAACATTAACGACACAGGACACTGAGTGACTGTGTGATTTATGCAAGCCCTATTTGCAGAAATGGTCCAATAATTCAAGATGTCGAAAAGAAAAGTATACAAAATCATTACAACCAATAAATTATAAACTGATAATATGCTAATGGAGGAAACAGGCAACACAACCAACCCAGTATTTCTAGTATTCAACCCGACATTTATAAAATGAGGTATACAGTCTACACCACGAATAAACCGACCATCATCTATTGCCTAAAATGTGTTGAAAATGAAGTAAAACATCATTTAACCAAACAACCAACCAACCAACCAACTTAATCAACACAACCCGACATTTATAGGTTTTTGTCATAATAAAGGTATACAATTCTGGTACTACTAGCTCTTATATTTTATTGTCAAAACGATGGCAACAAACAACAAACCCTGTATTTCATAGCTGCGTGAAGTTGACTCAACATACGACAATCGACATTCGACATACGACTTACGACATTCGACATACGACATTCAAAAACATCCTCCAAGGCGAATGTCGTTTCATGCTACATACAACATTCGACATATGACATGCAATACGACATACGACATTCCACATACGACATTCCACATTCGACATACGACATTCGACATACGACATTCAAAAGTATCCTTCAAAGTGAATGTCGTTTCACGCGACATACAACATACGGCATTCGACATACGACATTCAAAGGCATTCTTCAAAGTGAATGTAGCTTCACGCGACATACAACAAACAACATTCAACATTCGACATACGACATTCAAAAACATCCTTCAAAGTAAATGTCGTTCACGCGACATACAACATACGACATTCGACATACGATATATGACATTCAAAAACATCCTTCAAAGTGAATGCCGTTTCACGAGACAAACAACATACGACATTCGACATACGACATTCAACATACGACATACGACATTCAAAAACATCCTTCAAAATGAATGTCGTTTCACGCGACATACAACATTCCACATACGACATTCACTTTGAAGGATGTTCGACATACAACATTCGACATACGACATTCGACATACGGCATTCAAAAACATCCTTCAAAGTGAATGTCGTATGTGGAATGTTGTATGTCACGTGAAACGACATTCACTTTGCTTTTGAATGCCGTATGTCGAATGTCATATGTCGTATGTTGTATGTCGCGTGAAACGACATTCACTTTGAAGGATGCTTTTGAATGCCGTATGGCGAATGTCGTACTTTCATAGATTACCGAAAATCGTTCTCATTTCAATGCAAAGGGAGGTAATTATAAAATCACGAAATTTGGAATGTTTTTGTTTGAAAATAACAATCTTTTGGGAACGCATATCTGCGTTTTTTAAACAATGACATAATGGGCAATTATTGCCAAATATTAAATTTTTTCTTTACGTTTGTATAATGATAATTCGCTTAGAAAAAATAAAATAACAGCTTTTTTTGAACATCACATCGTTATTTCTAATGTATTCAAACAATTATATGAATGTTCATATTTTTAATCTATGCTCCTAAAAAGTGAAAAAGTGCTGCTAAACTTGTTTTGTTTAGTAACACCATATGATTATTACCAATAATTGTATTTACTCTAAATAATACTGATGACGTCATTCATGGTTTAAAATACAAAGAGGTTAATTTTAACCACAGATCAATTACGGCTCAATACTGGTACATATCTCAGAGTGTCTATATATAATAAGATGGTATTTCTCCCCACGAACCAGTGCTTTGAACTGGAACCTATATTAAACTATAGGTATTATGAGAGAAAATGCGCTGACATCAGTGATGGTGATTTGATAGTAAATTGCATTTGAAAGTTTAACTTAAGACTGAAATCAGATTTCATAAATTATAGACTAACTCTCTTCGACAATAGAATATTGCATTGCTGCAGTTATATAACACAACTTAACTGTTGAAGACATCCACTATACGTAACCATCTTGCTCTTGTGCATATTCAGCTAGCGTTCGTAAAGTTAAAATATACAATCTGAAATAAACACAAAAGTAGATGCAAACGTAAAATAGGGAAAATAAAACAACAAAAGACAGTACATTACTAAATTCGTTATATAATAAATTGTTGATTTGTACTGTTCATGTTTTTTAACCAAAATATAAAGGCATTTTTATATTTTGAAAACTTATATATTTTAGCTTATTTTTCTCTTTCTTTTGAACAACTCAAGCATTTATTTCCAAACATATTTCAAATTGTTGCTAATAAAAAAAGCGTTCAGGTCCCACACCTCTATTATCTCCCCTGAAAACTCACGGACATAGAGACAAAAGGAAAACGGAAAATAAATATATATTTTCTCAATTTTAGGCAATTTTTAATTTGAAAAATAGGTTTTCCTTTGCTTTAGCATACATCTGCAGAGTGAAAGACAGATGATACAGAAAATCCCATGTTGGTATGAGGTTTCATTCAAATTGTAGCAGTGTTTGACCTAATCACCACATATTCAACCGGCTAGTGTATGAATTGTGTATTTTCCATAGGGGTCACATAAACATGAGCGAGAAAAATAAACCTGCCTAACTTATGTATTTTATTGTTTTAAATTACTGGTCTTGTCTATACTGACGATATTAAACCAACAACAATGTCTGGCCTGCTTTGAAGCTCAGATGTTGGAAAAGGCTGAACAGTAACCCTATGGGAAAATTAATTGAGGTGTGAGACCTGAAGATCACATGGTCTAACATATTTTATTTTCTTCTTCAACCTTTCAGTAAGAACACAATATTTTATTACTTATGTTAGATGCTTGAAAAGACTAACTCGTTTAGACAAATGTAAGGATTGTGTTTGTTTGTTTGTTTGTTTGTATGGTGATTAACGTCATTTTCAACACATTTAAGGTTATATATGAACATCGATATTTTTTTTTTTTGTGGAGGCAGACCACCCACGTTTCCAGGGTAGAACCAGTACTGTTCACCTACAGTAAGAATCGACACTTCCTCACATACAAGTCGAGCTCCCAGTTTGATTCGAACCTGCAACGTTGAGGGACGAGAGGTTTACAACGCAACGTCGTTTAACCCTTCGGAGACGCTGTACACATGTAAGGATGCATTAGCTACAACAAATACTTACATTAACATTACAACGAACATGAAAAAGAACATCAACACCACTAAGAAAACGAAGCCATTATTGCTTTCAGTCTCACTGCCCATACAGAATAACTTCGTTGCGACTCTATCAGGTTGCTTAAAAATGTCTACTGCTTCTATGCTTTCAAACATCGACCCTGAATTAAAGATTAATATACAGGACTAATAAACGATTATCATATTGATTCATAAACGGTTATCAAATATACGAACGTTGACCGGTGACGTCCTCATTCGTATGCAAATTGCCAACCAGAAATTCATTGGTCAGTTTGACAATAGAAACCTTACAGTGACCAACACATGGTTTGTTGGCATATTTAAATACACTGTTTGTAAACAATCAACGATCGTATAGAGAATCAAATAATTAATATAAAAATATTTACACTTGTATTGCAAAGTCCTTAACTGAATCACTTATACGTGTTCCTTTTGGACGGAGCTTAAATAATTGTTTTGGTGTATTTCACTGGTCTGACGAATTTGTGTTGGTTTGTATGACGTAACGTCGTATTTACGTTATCGTGCAAATTATGGTAAGATGATATGAAAATCGTGCAATTTAAACTAATACATTAGAAGAATATTACAAGAATATGTGTTTGGTTTCTGTTAGTTAGATTTAAATTGACCTAAACAATCGCACTATACAATAAGTATCGATTGATTATTGATCAGTCATCTCGAATCTAATGCATGGGATTGGTCAATACATCCACCCCTCTCCGCAATCCTCCTCGTTCCAAGATGAATGACATTGTGCCAGAGGATTTACAGTGGGTAGTGTTGTGGGGTACTCTGGCGAGCGAGAATGGGCACCGCCTCGCATCATGTACTTTATTCAACTCGTTTGATAAACAGGCACTCAGGTAAGATCCTCGATCTATTATAGTTACCTTGTTCACTATCAGACGACATCGATGACACTTGACAGCAGGGTATTCGTGTAGTGATGTAGGCTAATAATCATAACAGGTAAACTGAAACTGTTTAAAGAAACATTTGATTCGTTTTTCATATTTGAAAGGAGTATGAAACCATTAACAAGTACATATAAATATATGGGTGAGAAGGTATGTGCTTAACAGACACCAGTTGGAACCACTTCTATTTGCAGAAATGTACCAGTGCAAAAACGGAATTAAAAATAATCAGTGTGATAAACAAAACAAAGAAAATGACTCATATCATAACTCAGATTCCGAAAAAATACATAGGACGTGCAAACGAAACGATCTGTAGCTTATGTTCACAATCGAGTGTCGATTGTTTTCTCTTTTAGAATCGGAAAAGGCACAAAAATATCACATGAACTAAAGCGTTTATATGTGTGTTATTTGGTTAATATGTAATACAAAAGAAGAAGTGTTATGTATATCTAGATCCATTTTAAATAAAAAAAATAACTTACACTCTCATAGAAATTACCCGTGTGCTGCCAAAAGATCGGGAGTAATGTATCTTCTAAGACAGAACTTGTCTCACGAATGACTACACCGTTTGGAAACATAAACACTGAAATGACAATACTAGTAGTGTATGCATACACTCATTTACAAATAAGCAAAGTAAAAAGAAAATCACAATTTTTACATGACAATGCTTGAACAATGTATCAACATTGGCAGCAACAATGCATCAACAATGGCACCAACAATGTCACACCAACAATGGCACACTAAATTAGTTAAACTGACTTTGCTTACAAAAATAAAGAAGACTTATTTACTGGCCGACATACACTTCGTGTGCCTTAATGTGCGTACTACACCAATATAAACTACAAATTGTGAGTGCATGTTGAAACAGCTATGACATCTACATACATTTTGGCGAATCGATGAGTATCGATCAAGATATTAACTCTACCTTAGTTGTCATATACAATGACATTGACCATATCGTTACTTGATATAATAGATAAAATCAATGCTTTATAAAGTCAATAAACAAAACGAAGACGTTTATTTACCAAAAGTGTACTGTGAATGCCAAATATGATGAGTTTCATTCCAGAATCTGATTTATAAGCAATTCTTTACTATTTGTTGCTTGCTTCCAAGTTCGGTAGCACCACATGCATATTTAGACATCTAAAATGTATGAAAGGAGAAATTTGGAAATCGTCGAACACGATAAATACAACATATATTGCAGTCTCTGTATGATTGAGACTGTTCCTTAATGTTAGTGAAAAGTGCTTGCTACCGTTCAATTCCTCTAGTCACTTGTTGAGCAGAACTCAATATTTAAAATACCAATACTACACAAAGTTGAGCCATCCTGAAGATGGTATGCATATGACGGTAAACATGGAACCGTTAATGCGGTATTTTCACACAATTCCATGGCCAGCGGCGTATGGTTCCAGATTCTAACAGAACGCGTTGCCCTAAACGAGAAAACCATGGACGAAACAAACAAAATGGAATTTGGCTGGGAGCGGAGGTTATGAAGCCTGCGTAACACAGATAACAGTCAAAAGACTAAATTAAAAAGCAGGCAACATATCCTAAGGGTGATTAAACAATACTCAGAACCTATAAAGGCTGGAGTAGTGGAATCACCTATTGGAAATGCAAGTAAGAAACCAAAAGTATTTGAGAATGTACCACCGATATCTGTAAATATCGGGCTCAGCGATCTCCAAAGATCGGAATGAATAACAGTTCTGCAAACACGGGGAGACGTTTTAAAACACATTAAAAATAATGTTACTATCTTTGTGCTTTAAAGTCATGATTTTATGACTGGGCAGCCAACTTCGCATACAGCTCTCTCCGACATATTGTCAGAAAAGTGGCTAACGGAAGGTGTATGGTGGTTACTATCAAAGCTTCCTTATACCGGTCAATACTATGGCTGAATTATGACCACAGATATAAGTACCTAAATTGTGAAACCAAACACGATTAGTTTTTATTGAAACATGTCCCTCTCTTTCTCTCCAATTCATTATAGTCAGTATAGTTACGTTTCTGTTTCACATATGCAGTTACAATTTTAGTTCAATAAAGTTATTGAAACAATTTGCGTTTTATTTTTCCTTTATGTGTTAGTATACAAATTTACCTAAGAACTAAAGAAATTGAAAAAAACTAATATTTGGACATAATATGAATTTAAACAAACCTTTACATTTGTTAAAAGCTATTGAGGACACGACACATAGCTATTTTATGACAAGCTTTGCAAAATACATAGAGATATATAAGGAAACTGAATATATATTAAGGAAAGAAATGTACCTTTAAGTAAAATTAACAACAATTAATTTAAGATATATCCGTTTATTCCACTTTTCATCGGCGTGCCTTTGTGACTTTGAATGCGTAGATCAGTGCTCGAGCATTACCGACGCCACCGGGTGTCTTACGTTTGTCCTTGGGCACAACAATTTCATTTGTCTCTTCCGTCGGATTGTGACGTAAAGTGAGCAGTTCCGTGTATCGGAGTTAATTTTCCGAATTTATCGACAAACAATAGACATATATTTAATATTAATTAGTTTAATAATATTTTATTGCAGATATGTTACAATACATCAATTCAACACCACAATATTCATAGAAACATATGCAAATGGATTGAACTACAAGTTATTACAACATTAGTTACAGTTCTCTCCATTGTGGCTGAAAAAGTGTATATGATTATCGGTTTGAAATTGTAACAATATATTTAAATATAAATTTGATAAGGAAAAACGAAGAAAAAAATAATAAAAAAATCCAAAAAAGTAAACTCTGCCGTGCCATTCTACCCCCACGCAATCTCCACCGAAATAACACCACAATATCCCCGTTCAGGCTGATAGAAACATAGCGACAGTAGATATAGACAAATTACAACGCTATATTGATACAAAGTTAAGGATTTTGGAATCGTTTAGTGTTTTTAATATAGTTTTGAACTTGAGTAAATAGAATATGATTTTCCTCGTATTTTAGTTGGTCGATGCCGTATAAAAGTTTGTGAGTACTTAAAGGATGAAATATACGAGTGTCTAAAAATAATTGCCGTCTTTCATTTCTAAAATTTACACATCTAAACAAATAATGCTCAACATCTTCAAAACCATCACCACACATACAATTGGGATTATCCCTCAAATGATTAAGAAAGAGATCAGCGTTTAAATTGCTGCAGTTGTTTCGCAAACGCGCATGTAGAACTGAAAGGTATCTATCACCCAGTATATAGTATTGGGGTACTATCGGTGGTTTAAAGTAATTGTTAAGTCTAGTTTTAAAACTCGAAAGGGATGGTGCTTCGCGAATATTAATATCAAGTTCATTCCAAAGTTTTAGAGATGACAGTAAGACTGATCTCGAAAACAGTTCTGTTCTTCTAGGTAAAGTAACGAAGTTGGAACTGTTTCTCAAGTTGTAAGGATTCGATTCCGAAACAGTTGCAGGGAATATTTCATTCAAGTAACTCGGTAGGTCTCCATTTGTAAACTTAAAGGTCAATATCAACTTTTGGATATGTCTTCGGTCGGCCAGAGAGACCCAACCAATTTCAGTTAACAATTTGTGTATAGAGACAGAACGAGTCAGGCCAGTAACTATTCGCGCGGCTTCATATTGTATTTTTTCTAAGTTATCTTTTTCATAATTTGTACAACTATCCCATACTATAGACGCGTATTCTAAAATAGGGCGAAGGTAAGATTTATATATTTGATTAAGCGTTTGGCGTTTTAATTTAAATTTCATTAATTTCATTGAACCTAATACCTTAGACGCAGATATTACAATATTTGAAATATGTTGATGCCAGGACCCATCATGACTAAGGGTTACTCCTAGATGTTTATGATGGTCAACAAAGTTAAGTTGTGTATTTTCAAATAACAAAGACGGACGGTTTCTGTTTGCAAATGAAAAGAAGATAACTTCAGTTTTAGATGGATTAAAATTTACTAGCCATTGCTTTGACCAATTCGATATTTTACACAGGTCCTCATTAATTGTAGTTTCCATATAATCTAAGTCGGATGTAGATACCGAAATAGAACTGTCATCAGCAAATAGCCTTGTCGTACTAAGCAATGCATCAGCTATATCGTTTATATAAATTAAAAACAATAATGGTCCTAGAACAGACCCTTGGGGTACGCCGGCATTTGGAGTTTTTATTTCAGAAAAGGTCGAACCAACGAAAACTCTTTGTTTACGATCAGTTATATAATTATTTATCCAATTAATAAGGTTGCCTGAAATGCCATGTTGTCGGAGTTTAAAAATTAAAGCTGAGTGCCAGATGCGATCGAAAGCTTTGGATATATCAAAAAATACCATACATGTAAATTTGTTTTCATCAATCGCTTTGCATATTTGATTATAAATATCAATTAGTTGATAAACTGTTGAGTGACCAGGTAAGAAACCAGACTGGTTTTTAAATATTAAATTATTGGTAAGCAAAAAGTTAAAAATATGTTTGAATATCACGCGTTCCATAACTTTGCCAACGCAACTAATTAACGATATTGGTCTATAGTTTGAAGGTGAATCTTTATCACCTGATTTAAAAAGTGGCATAACATTAGCTAATTTCCAGCATTGTGGAAAGATATTCTCTTGAATTGAACGATTAAACAGAATACACAGGGGGCGACATATTGTTTTTGAAGTTTCTTTCAGGACTCTATGACTTATTTCATCTGGTCCACTAGCTTTATTTATCACTAAAGTTGATAGGATATCAGAAATTTCATTTTCAGTAATATTAATATCATTGATAGTATTGATCGTCTTAGGTATAAATTGTGGTAGAATGGCATTGGTGTCGTCAACAGTTGATACTGATGTAAAAAAGTCATTTAATACATTTGCCTTTTCTTCGTCAGATACAGAATATAAACCATCGTTGTTCTTTAAAGGTGGTATGACGTTACAACTGTTGGCGTTTTCTTTAATTAACATTTTGATTATTTTCCAGTACTGTCGAGGATATGCAGAATTCATATCACTTAGAGAAAATTCAAGTTGATTAAAAAATATTTCTTTAGCATGCTTTTTCATATTATTAACTTTATTTCGAAGGTCTTTATATAAGCGCCAATCTGATTGATTGCCTGTACGTAAAGCTATTGATTTTTTTCTATCGCGTTTACGAGATGCAAGTCGAATTTCTGAATTATACCAAAGCTTATCATTTGGACGAATTGTGACGAAACTAGTTGGAATGCATTCCTTCATGAGATCGGTGAGTTTATTAATAAAACTATTTGCAGCGATATCTACAAAATCTGTATGCAAAAAAGTCCAGTCTGTTGATCTCATTAAATTATTCAACTTTTCAAAATCAGCACGTTTGTAATTCCAGACTCTTCTTTGAAACGGTATATTTATACAAAGTTCGCTTTTAATGAAAGCATATGTACTATAATGATCACTGATAAGATTTGCTGTTTGATAAACGCCAGAATCATAAGAAGTTAAATGATTAGAGATAGCGATTGGATCTATTAAAGTGCTTGAAGTGTTAGTTACACGGGTAGGATCTTTAATTATATTTATCATATTATTAAGAGTAAGTATATCTCGAAATTTATGATTTGACAGGTTTAATTGGTCTTCATTAATGTCACCTAAGATAATGATATTTGAAGTTATTTCAGAAGCATGTTCAATGCAGACGTTTAACCTGTCCCAGAATTCAACTGCATAGTGCGGTGGACGATAAAGTGTGCATATTAGAAAAGACTGGCTATTATCTTTAATTTCAACCCATATTGATTCAGGAAGTAAATATTCCAATTCAATTTTCCTATTTGGTCTTAAATGGGGCGAGATATACATTAATAATCCGCCGGAATGAGATGTATTATCCTTACGGAACATAACATCAAAAGTTTCTAAATGTAATATTTCGTTTCCAATATCAGTCGATAGATGAGTTTCAGTAAAACACAATATATCAAAATCCACGAAGTTGTCTTTGATATAGTCCAATTTGTTTCTAATACTACGAATATTTTGATGTATTATTGAAAAGCATTGCCTTGTGTCATAACTTGGGCCCGGATTCAGTTCTACATCTCCTGATAATATAATTAAAGTACCCATAGTTAAGAAAAAGTAAATATTTTGCATAATATCGCATGTTGAAAAAAAAATCGGATTAGATTTATATTCATAATTATTTTTCTCCGATAATGAATTAAAAGTGTGGCATACAAATAATACGGCGATGAATGCAATATAAGGATACGCAGCCTTTAAATAAAAACGAGCAATTAATTGAGTTACTCTTATTAAACAATGAATGAAGTACATAATGATATCTAATGTCATGTTAAGAGGATGCATACAGCACGTACACGATTTTAGGTTTCGCTGTCGCCTGTTATTATGAAGTCCAATAGTCGCTCTCCACGAGTTAATATTAATTATTAAGTGTAGTGTATGGTTCCGAATTCCTATGTGTCCCTCCCCTCTCTCAGGGGCCGGCTCTAAACACTATTATAATTAACTTCCATTGTTATGCACCACAGGCTTAAATGTGGTACATGTAGCACTTTTAATTCCAGTTTCCCACCTAGTATACATGTATAACACAATTTTCGATTTTTATGAGTGTAAATTTAATTCCGAAATTCATTGTTCCTTTTACTGAACAGTATCATTGACGAGTAAGCAGACGGTTTGTGCAAATATCTCTTTGAAAAACATGCAAAGCATAAACATACCTCTTGTATTGTCAATACTCATGCCGGTTATACATTATGTATAACTAAATAAACAAAATATTACTAAAGGAAGTGAATGAATGATAATATTGGATGATCGATTAAACGACCGATTAAATGATCGATGACATTATTGATTGCATTCCTTTTTGATTCATTAATTGGTTAATTTATTGATTAATAAGGGACGTGAGTGGATGAGTGAGTGATTGAGTGTGTTGTTTAAGTCTCATCAACACATTATCTGAAATTATTTAGAGCTGCCCTTGAAAGAGTACCAATAATAATAGCAAATATTTTATGTCACACGGATGTCTATTGTAGACGTTTGTTTTTCATTTGTAATATTTTAAAGATTGAATTCATAATAGAATCAGTAGTGTTATTGTTACTGGTCCGTTGAGATCAACGAGGCCAATATAGGTGTCGTTGAAATAGAATACCGTGTAAGCCGGTGCTAGTGGGCGTGAGGAGGGTTGCTTCTTACATTCCATCTCATAAACCGAGTAAAACCTAGTCTGCCACTTTATTCTCTTGGTTGCGTTTGTTGTCACAAAGTTTTCTATATTGTGCTTTCTGTATTTAAAACGTATTTCCATTTTTTTCGATACGCATACTTACCTGATATGGTTGCTATTAGTAAAACTGTAAATGGATGTTTATTGTAAAATTATTGTTTTATAACATTTTTGGAGATTTGAATAGGTCTAGACATCAAATTACGGCACGCCATACATCTTCCCACACAATAATACAAATGGTAGTGAACAAAATATAGTTTTAACAAGGAATTCATATTGAACCAATACTCATGTCTTACAGTATTTGAATTATAATATAATTAACAAACTGTCATATAACATATTGATACACTCAGTACGGTGTGTTCTTGGGCAAGACGCTTTACCTTAGCCTCGTCCGTCGGATGGGGACGTAAACCGGGCGGTCCCGTGTATCGGTCTATCTTCCGAGCACGTTAAAGAACCATAGGAATCTATTCGATAATAAGAGTAGGGCAGGTTCCCGGATTCCTATGTATCCTTCCCCTCTCTCTGGGGCGACTCTAAATAACATATACTGTGTTGATGAGCCGTTAAACAACATTCAATTCAAGTCTTTTGGTTGATACAATATATCATAAGCCCATAATGCTACAACAACAACAACAAAACCCACGTGCAAAACGCGAATTTAGTGTGTACACGTAGTGCAGATATTACGTAACAGTTTACCACATATTTTAACCCTTGGGGTAACTGCACATTTATTTTAGAATGAACTTAAAAAAATCACAGTTTAAAAAGTGTGCGTTTTTAAATGTACTGAGTGTATGTACGACTATAAACATGTTAGCCATCTAGCACCGTAAAGACTGCAAACACAGAACATTCTCAGACAAGAATTGGCTTTAAAGTAGAATACCGCTTAAGCTGGTGCTAGTGGGCGTGAGAGGTGTTGCACCTTACCTGTCATAAACAGATTATAAACATGTTAGACATATAGCTCAGTGAAGACTGCAAACACAAAACATTCTCAGAAAATAATTGGCTTTAAAGTAGAATACCGCTTAAGCTGGTGCTAGTGGGCGTGAGAGGTGTTGCACCTTACCTGTCATAAACAGATTCAATAAAACAAAGCCTGCTACTTTTTCCTCTTTCTTGTGTTCATTACTTCCTAGGGTCCTCTTTAAAGTATTTATTGACATTCACACTAGCATTTTGATTCTCTTATTTAATGTCATCTTTCAAACCAACAAAAGTGCAATGGAGTATAATATAATATATAGAACAGCGACAGTGCATGTAAACAATATTTGCACATTCGACACATGTTGTTTACACATGGCATACAATTTTATTTGCAGAGTGAATGCATAATATTCTACATACGCTTGCACTTATTCAAACTATGTAATGTTCAATATGACTTCGATAATGCTCTGTTAGATCATGCGCACTTCGTAAATTATAACAGTGTGTCCTTTTAACGCTAGACTTGTCAATGACTTGTGAAAAGTACTATCATAGACTGCTTCTATGGAGATGTGATTTACAAACTTCTTAAGATTTTTGGTCATAATAACTGTCATACCATCTTTATTAAACTTGTAAAAACGTTTATCAAAAGGGGTTATGACCCTATCATTTTGCAACGCACTGCATGTTTAGTGGTTGACCCATTTACAGTTCGCCACTATGCTTTCCTCTTTGATTGTGCGATGACTGATTGTGGACCCTATGATGGTGTCTACCTAAATCCTTATAGGACGGTAGACTTTGATGTTTGTATTTAATCCTGTCTTGTCGTACCCTTGTTTTCTTGTTGCTCTGGCTTCTGCCAAGTCAATGAGTACTTATTTTGTGGCTTTCTATGCTTTTTTATATTATATAAAGATGATCATTTATGTGTTTTACTTATATTGCCTATTTATGATGTCTTGTTTGTTAGAGAGTATAACCTGGCGGGGATATCTTTATTTGCACTGTCCCGTTTATTTGGATGACAATATGGTAAAATTGAGGTTTGGTGCACCCTAGCACCTGGTTTAAACCCCCAGCGGACATTTTGCCACTCAACGTTCGAATGTGTTAGCTCTATTGTCAATAAATACTGAAATGGGAATCCCTTGGAAGCAACAAACACAAACAAGAGATAAAAGTAGCAGACTAGGTTTTAATGAGTCTGTAAACCTTGTGTATTTGTGATGTCTTATCTTGCCTTTTATTCATCTTTGTATATAGCTGTTCTTTGTTTCCTTGTGTGTTTGTGGTTGACTGTCGTCCTTGAATGCTACTTTTCCTGTTCGATTTTTATATCTGCTTATACATGACTCCTTGATATTTGCATTATAATTATATTACAATCTAACGAATTCGTGACAATAAATACTGATCAGATTCAATGCATTACTAATAACAGAAAAAGGAAGTGGGTTTACCATAGCACAATGGACACATATTCACATATAGTATGTATTAGTAGACTTGTTTAAATTGAAACACAATTTAGTCACATCGATTTTCACAGTAAACAACACATCACAGTGATATGTGTAAACATTATCGTTTTAATTAAAATAATGTGTTTATTAAAATAAGTACTTAGCAATCAATCGACAACAATTAGAAAAATTATCCTGTACAATACACAGCACCAAAACGCCACGGCACCGTAGTAACGCACTGTGCTAACAATAATACTGAATTCTTTTGGACGAGTACGCAGCAAACCGAATCCGTATTTAGGCAAGGTGATAGTAAAACTTGATGCATTCTACTAAAATTCTCTCAAATAGAGCACCATGTCCATGCCACATGAAGTAGAATTACCAACTAAATAAAATGAAATTGACCCTAGACAGTACACTGATTTTATTTTCACGGATTTGTTTTACAATGGATACTTAACTAAGAGAGTATCAATCCGCAGTTGTCAAGTGTCGTAAAATGATTTTACAATTTTTAATGTTAAATTGAGTTCTAAAAATATCAAAACATCCTCACAAATTCACCAATTAGAAATTCTCAAACTGCCGAAATCAATTTAATATGTGGAAATAATAGAATCAAACACAAAACGGGGAGTAAATATAAATAAGTTTTTCTGTTGTTTTTTTGGTTGACTGTTGTCCTTGAATGCTACATTTCTTGTTCGGTGGCTAGGCTTGTAAAGACATATACAAATAATACCAATAATGGTCAACTAAATATCATTGGTAAAATATGACTAATTATTTCGCTCCGACTCCTGTCACACACAATGTTATTCTAGCTGATACCATGCCTACCTGAAGACCGCACTTAAACCCGAAAAAATATCTTTGGAAAAATAAGAAAGCAACAGGAACTACAAGGCATTTGGAGTCGTGACTTCGACTGAATATTTACAAAGATTTAACAAAGATTAAGTGACAAGACCAAAATGACATTGATACGAAAAAGTATAACTATTACGATAGATCATCCTCGTCCACGGTTGAAATCGAACGGATGCTGTTGAGAGTGACCGAAATGTGTATATAGTAATGATTAGCCCCGACAACGGTAGCCATGGCAACGTATGCTGATGAATGTTGATCTAAACTTATCTTATTTAAAAGTCTGTGAAACTACAACATGCAATTGTAAGTGTACTTGATTGAGAACACAATTATCTGTCTCCAAATTACATAGGACCTTGTACCACCAGCCTAGACGACTTACTCTAACCGACCCAATGTGTGACCATGTGTGACTGCATCTTTTCGAACAGCATTTCAGTAAATATAAAGTATATCCGGCAGAAACGGAAACTATTGGAGGGTTAGGGTAGGCCTCTGTTATGTATAAATGTCAAAACACAGTTAAAAATTAAAAAACTGTCATGAGTATTTTAAAAACATGAACATAACTTTCGATGATAATGAAAAAAGAGAAAGTACCATTCGACTTACATGGTCCTGTTGTCTAGTAATGGTGCACCCTTGAACCGGCTTAAACTCCCCGCTGGTCCCTGTTCCAAGGCGGTAACCTTGTTGTCAACCCTTATATGTTTGTGATTTGCTTTTTTACTGCATGTGTTTATGATGTACTTTTTGTATCACCTTTGCATTGTAAAAATGAGATATAGGGTCCTATAGAAACCACAGCGTCCGAGCGCAATGACATCGTAGGTCCACACTGTACTGCAAACAAGGACTTGACAATACAATGAAAGAGGTGGTGACGACAGGGTTACCGACTTGAAACGGTCAGTAGGCAATAAGGCCTACTGGTTAGCTTGAATCGATTTTATATGCGCACAATCCTCGCTATTATCCTGTCCTCAACGCCAAAATAGACAAGACAGTGTAAACAAAAACTACATCCCATCAAAAGGAATTCTCTAACAATAAAGTCCACATCCTCAGAAACTAACTAAAGAAACACATACACAATAATAAACATCTCAGGATGTATCCAGAATCGTACTGAACAACCATAGTAGTTGCAGCTAAAGAGAAAACCAATCTAGGGTACGACCAGAAAACCCGCGGGACGAAAGCTCATGCACCCACCTCCCTTAGTTGGGGTTTCAGTAGATACAATCATAGAGTCCCAAGAGGTAGTCCAGTCATCGCACAAGTGAAAGGTGAAGCGTAATGACTGACTGTAGAGGGGTCAATCACTAAACATGCAGTGCGCTATAAAACCAAAGGGTTATATCCTTTTCTGACGAACCTCCTGATTAAATTTGTAAAGCGGTCAGGAAACCCGTCAGACCCCTTTAACTTTCCATAAAATGAGGGTTGTGATATGCCTAGTCGCAGCAGTGTCTTAAGGTTGGTGTTTTACTTTTCCAGCAGGCCCTCGTTACGGCGGTAGTATTTAGAGAAAGATCTACGTAGTTTGTGATAACGAAAACCCTGCTGAAGAAGTTTACTTTTAATAACTTGATGTCGATCATTGAAGTCTGTAACATCATTACACGCTCTAGCAAATCGAATGAGCTGGGAGATATACATCCCGTATGAGGTACATCTCCATCGAGGTGTGGATAGTTAACGATGTTAAAATTGAAATCATCTCTCTTATCATAGATTTTAGTATGAATACAATCATTTGAAATCGAGAGATGAAGATCGAGAAATGCTGCTACTGTATCCGAACTGTTATACTTGTTAGAGTGACTGTATTCTGTGAATGCTACTCTTCCTGTTGGACTTATTAACATTTTCTTTAGTCGTAACGAAAATACTCCTTTGAGATATACATACATGTATCTCCCTTCTATATAGTCCTGGTCCTGCCAGTGTGTAGAATACACAGTTCTCCTTTTCGGGTTAAACAAAAGGTTAAACCTCGATAAATTAAACCAAATAGTATATGCTTACATGAAATTAACATGTAAATTATACATAAAACATGTTTACCTAGTAAGTCAGCTAATGTCGACGTTCGATCTGTGGGCCTCATCAATGAGAACCCGTAACCCCCGTCTCTGATTAAGTGTTTATTCCATGCAGTCTTACATCGTAATGCCCCTATATACGATACAATACACGTTGATAATCTCTACTCTAAATGAGTGGCAATAGGGTGGAACTAGTATCATGTTAATAGTACAATGTTACAAGTACATATCCAAACAAGATTAAACCACTTATAAATGGAATCGGTTGGAATGAGGACGGAACACATATTGAAAAAGAAAACATAAAACGTTAAGGTAAAGATAAACAACAATAGCATAGATTTAGAAAGTTCATTCAAATACTCAGAAAATATTCAAAAACTCGATAATATCGAGTTTCCACTTTACAATTCGTGTAAAGTGGACACATGAGATATTAGCATATGAAATATTAGCGAGTTTGTGAATATTTTCTGTGTATTTGAATGAACTTTCTAAATCTATGCTATTGTCGTTAACCTTTACATTTGTTAAGTTTTGTTAATTTCGTTTTCACACCTATGTTTTTAAACTGTGATTTATTTTTTTATTATTCGGCATATATAGATGAAATTTTGTGTGAACATCAAATAAAGATGTTATTAAAAGAAAATTATGCTACAGTTGTTAATTCTTACAGTCTCAGATTTTGCAGGAAAAACAAAGTGGATACTTTTTATTTTTGCTGAGTATATAGCTCATTCGTAACATAATTTCAAATTGTTCTAATACTGTTAATCTCCATATCTCGTCGGCGGATTTAGGCAATTACGTAAAGTAATCTATATTATTTTGTTTTCAGCAAAACGACACATCGAGTAGGTACACCATTTTATGTTTACGAGATTGTTAACGTTTAACTGTATAAAAAAGAAAGTTGTTAGCAAGATGTTAAATTTATACATTTTCTCTTTAAATCGTTACTGGTATATACTTCAATAATTCTTGTGAAAGTCTTTGAATTCTACATTTCTTGTTAGATGTTTATATCTACTTTTATTGTCACAATGTTGTCTGTGCGGTGTGACGACGGTAGAAAGTCTCCCTGTACATTTTAATCAATAGTGTTATATTTTCATACCACAGAGATTGTATGACATTCATAGATCCATATTTGTTTTACTGTGGTCCTTAAATGCTACATTTCCTGTTCGTCCGTTACATCTTTTAAACATGTTGTAGGTTAACTGATGCTACTCCCGAAAAATAAAGGATTAGCAAAGCTATTATATACGAATAGGTCTGACGAAATAAGCGTAGGAACTTAAATGCCGTACAATAATATCTCGCAAAAACTTCAGCTTTTGTAACTGCCAACATTAATTGACTTTTAGTGTCATTAAGATCAACCATAAAAGCTAATGGGACTAATAGAAATAAATAAAACTGAACTTGCTAGGCCTTCTTGTTTCAAATAAATCACCACTGTGATGTGTCTCAATGCTATGCCAAATACGCTGTAAATATATAAAAAGCGTCTACTATAGACGTCGGTATATGTCGTCAGAATCATATTCAAGATAAGAGATAGCATACGCAAAGTCAGAACATAGTATATTATGGAGTTATAAAGAAAAGGTTATAACATTCACAGGATAGTCACTCTGCAAGTATTATAACGAAAAGGTGATACAAAAAGTACATCACAAATACATTCAGTAAAAAAGCATATCACAAACATATAAGGGTAGACAACAGAGGTACTGCCTTGGAAAGGTCAATGGCAAAAGGAGCCATCTTAAACCGGTTCAAGGGTGCACCAAACCTCACTCTTACCCTGTCAGCACCCCTAAACAGCAGGACAGTGTAAATCAAATATAATCCCCGCCGAGTTAACCACTAACATTTGAGAAAGCGTAGATAGGTGTTATAAGAACAAAAACAGAAATGTTTATGTATATAAAAGATCAAACAATAAGTTAAACCTAAGAAGCTAATCTCATATTTACTCAACGACTTGTCTCAAACATGTGTGTGTATTCGTTAACAACATTATCCACCAAGGATATTCCAGATAAATTCAGTGTTAATGTAGGATATATGGAATCGGACAGGTGTTATTTAGCTCATAGAACAAATAGGACATTTTTATTTTTACAACAGCGGTTACCAGTTGCGAAACTTACGTTGAAGTCAGTGATATGCATTGCTATCAATACAAATACCTAGTCAATATAAGGCTAAACATCTAGGCTGGGACATAGTTATATTTGTCTCATTCTCTCAAACATCCAAATAAAATCCTGTCGTAGAAGCACATGCTTGTGTTAACATCTGCATGACCTTTGAGGCAAGGTTATATATCACAATAAAAGTGGTTCGGATGAATGCATGTTCCCATTTTTCATTAGAAAAGAACATTTGTGTTCAAGCCAAAAACAATGCCATCCAGCCATGAATTGCCTCTTTTGAAATGTAAGGATTATGTTTTAAAGCACACCACAACGTTCAAGCGCTACCACCCCAGAAGCAAAGCAGTTCTACCGCAATCCGACATTTTGGTAGCATTTGCATTTCGACTAAATCAGCCCCGCCATTTTCTCTGGTCTTTTTTTGTCTAGGACATATCTATCAGTGGCGTAGATCTGTTCCGATGTTTTTTTGCGAAATCGCAGATTAAAAGAGCTTGAAATCGCTGGTTAAAAACATATTGTTTGCCGCTTAAAATACCGTCAGAATGCAGGATTTGCCTTCCTTCTAAAAACAAAATAATCCGGAGGACCATGCCCCCGGACCACCCCGACCTTGTGCCTACACACCGATTTAGGCACAGCTACGCCCCTGCTTATCTGGAGATTGTGCACGTATTTAATGTTAAAGGATAAAGAGTTTAGTCATACTTTAATAACACACATACGAAGAACTATTGTGTTATACTTACCGAGTAACCCTTACACTAATGTCAGTACTGATCAGTACTTGGTACAGGCACTCGAACGACTTGTAATTGAATTAATTAAAAGCTGATAAGATTCGATATGCATGACTTTACGTTGTTTTTATTACTATACAATTAGTACATACGATAAGACGTTAAATTCTCAATTTCAAGTAACGTCGTATACAGAGTTGATAAACATAAACAGCATTTAAATTATGATGGTATAATTTATTTCACAAGTACGATTAAACATTTTTCTTATTAAATGCAAAATAATTAATCCATATCGCTTACTACTGGCTATACACAGGAAGCATTGAGAGTGATTAATCTAAGTTGCAAGAACTTGTTTCGCAATCGATGTAAAATAAATATGTAGGCTTTTGCTTTTTATATTATATATACATGATCATTTATGTGTTTTATTTATATTGCCTATTAACGCTGCCTTGTTTGTTAGAGATTATAACCTGGATTGGATATCTTTATTTACACTGTCTCGTTTATTGGCATGACAATAGGGTAATAGTGAGGTTTGGTGCACCCTAGAACCTGGTTTAAACCCACAGTGGCCTTTTTGACACTAACCCTTCCTAGGCGGTAGCCCTATTGTCAACCCTTGTGTGTTTGTGATGTCTTACCTTGCCTTTTATTCATCTTATAATTATATAGTTGTTCTTTGTTTCTTTGTGTGTTTGTGGTTGACTGTCGTCCTTGAATGCTACTTTTCCTGTTCGATTTTTATATCTATTTTTGCAAAGAAATATCTTATAGTTCATCACACCCATACCCGCAGTCAAACCGACACACACCGACACACCTTATAGTTCACCACACCCATACCCGTGGTCAACCGACACACCCGACAAACCTTATAGTTCACCACACCCATACCCGTGGTCAAACCGACACACACCGACACACCTTATAGTTCACCACACCCATACTCGCGGTCAAACCGACACACACCGACACACTTTATAGTTCACCACACCCATACCTGCGGTCAAACCGACACACACC
>JAWPHD010019800.1:0-34185 GCA_037043455.1 Cyrtodaria siliqua | reverse complement strand
GCACCCCTTCTGAGTTGCTTTTGTCAATTCCTACACATATATGTTGCAACCCCCCCCCCCCCTTTGTTTTTTTGTTTTTTTTTTACATATTTCTGTGTTGCTTTTGTCAATTCTTACACATATATGTTGCAACCCTCCCGCCCCCTCACCCCCGCCTGTCACCCCATCACACCACCCACCACGCCCCACACTTGTTTTTTTTATTTTTACCTATTTCTGTGTTGTTTTAGTCAATTCTTACACATATATGTTGCAACCCTCCCTGCACCCTCCCCCACGCCTCTCACCCCATCACCTCCCAAGACTTGAATTTTTTTTTTTTTTTTTTACATATTTCTGTGTTGCTTTTGTCAGTTCTTATACATGTATGTTGCAACCCTCCCTGCTCTCCCCCCCCCCCCCCCCCCCCCCCCCCCCCGTTTCACAAGACCTTTTTTTTCTAAAGCCATGTTGGAGATCATAGAAGATTCCAATATTAGTGAAATGTTTTGTAATGGAGGAGGCGATAACATGTTCAAGGGTTTTACATAGAATACAGGTAAGGGATATTGGACGATAGTTTGCAGCATTGGACTTACCGCCTTTTTTGTATGCCGGGGCTACACTGGCAGTTTTCCATATTAAGGGTAATTCTCCAGTTTTAACTGATTTCTGGAAAATCTTCTGTATGATTGGAGAAATCTCTTTGGCGAGATTTTTCAGTAAGATCGGTCTCATTTGGTCTGCGCCTGCAGCTTTATGAGGGTTTAGGTTTATTAACAATTTTTCTATACCCTTTGTTGTTATCTCTATGTCAGGCATTTTATTTTGTGCCTTACATTCCTGAGGGGAGTTGAAATTTTGATCGCTTAGATTCTGGAGCTTCATATTACACAGTGATTTCAGGGACAGTGGTGACCTTTGGCTAAATACTGACTGAAACTGTTCATTCAGTATTGTCGCCTTCTTAGTATCATCGGGGTAGCAGATGTTGTTCTTTTTCAGAAGGGCTACACTGGCCGAGTCTTGTTTTGAATGTTTTGTAGTAATGTATACAGTTTTTAGCTCTACTGGCCGAAGGCCAGCAGAGCTTATGGGATGCCGAGTTGTCCGTCGTCCGTCCGTCCGTCGTCCGTTGTTAACTTTTGTCTCGTTAAGACGATAGGGCCTTCATTTTTCATCCGATCTTTACCAAACTTTAACAGGTTGTTAATATCAATAAAAGCTCGGATGAGTTCGAAAACCAGCCAGATCGGACAAGTAACAGCGGAGTTATGGCCCTTGATTTAGTTAAAAATGCTATATTGCTAAATTTTGCCTCGTTAAGACGATAGGGCCTTCATTTTTCTTCCTATCTTTACCAAACTTTACCACATTGTTAATATCAATGAAAGCTCGGACAAGTTCGAAAACCAGCCAGATCGGACCAGTAACAGCGGAGTTATGGTCCTTGATTTAGTTAAAAATGCTATATTGCTATATTTTGCCTCGTTAAGACGATAGGGCCTTCATTTTTTCATCCTATCTTTACCAAACTTTACCACGTTGTTAATATCAATAAAAGCTCGGACAAGTTCGAAAACCAGCCATATCGGACTAGTATCAGCGGAGTTGTAGCCCTTGATTTAGTTAAAAATGCTATATTTTGCATTGTTAAGACGATAGAGGCTTCATTGTTCATCCGATCTTTACCAATCTTTATCAGATTGTTAATGTCGTTGAAAGCTCGAACAAGTTTGAAAACCAGCCATATCGGACCAGTAACGGGGAAGTTATGGCCCTTGATATAGTTAAAAATGCTATATTTTGCCTCGTTAAGACAATAGGGGCTTCATTGTTCATCCACTCTTTACCAAACTTGAACAGATTGTTAATATCAAAGAAAGCTTGGACAAGTTCGAAAACCAGCCATATCGAAATAGTAACAGCGGAGTTATGGCCCTTGATTTAGTTAAAAATGCTATATTTTGCCTCGTTAAGACTATAGGGGCTTCATTGTTCATCCTATCTTTACCAAACTTTATCAGATTGTTAATATCAATGAAAGCTCAGACAAGTTCGAAAACCAGCCATATCGGACCAGTATCATCGGAGTTATGGCCCTTGATTTACTTCAAAATGATATATTTTGCCTCGTTAAGACGATAGCGCCTTCATTTTTCATCCGATCTTTACCAAACTTCATGAAATTGTTAATGTCTATGAAAGCTTGGTCAAGTTCGAAAACCAACCAGATCGGACAAGTAACAGCGGAGTTAAGGCCCTTGATTTTGTTAAAAATGCTATAATATGCCTCTTCCTACGATAAGGCCTTCATTTTGCATCTGATCTTTGCCAAACTTTACCAGATTTTACAACTGTCTTTTCTATATTATTATTCATTTTTATTTTAATCATTATTTTTTTTATTTTTTTATTTATTTATTTATTTTTTTTATTATTATTTTTTTTTATTTTTTATTTTTTTTTAATTATTATTTTTTTCATATATATTTTTTCATTAAATTATTCCATTTTTTTCATATTTTTTTTTTTTTTTTTTTTTTTTTTTTATCTCTATGTTGGACCAGAAATAAATGCTATATTTTGCCTCGTTAATACGGTATGGCCTTCATTTTTCATCTAATCTTTACAAACTTTACCAGATTCTTTAGTTATGGCCCTTGATTTAGTCAAAAAGCTGTTTTTTGCCTGAAACTTTCAAAAAAACGTAAATGGCAGTCACTCGCTTCATTGATGTTATAAGAGCCATGTTAGCCAGTAGAGCGTCCACAGGCCCTCTTGGGCCCTTTGTTTAGTGTTAGGTTTATTAGGTATAGTGGAATTTTGTGGACTGTTTTCTTGATTTTGGTTTACATTAAGTATGTCTTCTAGACTTTTTTGGTAAGCTTGTTTAGTTTGTATGCGTGTGATGTGTTTTGTTTTTAAATAGTTTTCCCTGTCCTTGGATTTCTTTGTTTTGGCCCGTTTTTTGTACAGTCTATCTCTCTTTCTGTACAACCTAGTTATTGAATTCTTGCAGACTATGTTCATCATGTTCGTGTGGCTTGTAGTAAGAACCTATAATGAGGGGTTTCTGACCAGCAAGTTCAATTTTGACCCAGATATTTTCGCAGTCAGTTTCATAATCTTTGACCTGTTGGGTGATTATTGTGTCGCGGACAGCAATGAATACACCCCCACCCGTTTGTCCTATCCTGTCTCTCCTGAAGGGTGTATAGCCCATGTCAGGATCAAATATTTCATTGTCATAGTATTTGGGTTTGAGCCAGGATTCTGTGCCAATGATTATATCTGCTTTAGTTGAGTGTAAGAGATTTTCATATTCATGTTATTAGCTCTACTGATCAGAGATCAGCAGAGCTTATGCCGTGGTGCGGCGTCCGTCGTCCGTCCGTCTGTCCGTCCGTCTGTCTGTCCGTAAACTTTTATTTGTAGCGACTTCACAGCTGAAACTACTAGATGGATATTCATGAAACTTTACAGAAATCTTGCCCATAAAGTCTAGTTGTTCCTAGCAAAAATTCATGTCGATGTGAAATCCAAGATGGCCGCCAAAGCTAAAAATAGAGTTTTAAAATACAAGTTTGTAGCGACTTCTTCTTGAAAACTATAAGTGATATTGATATGGGACTTTTTCTAAAATGATCAGCATGACATGATGTTGATCCTAGTCAAAAATCGTTTTGATTCAACGTTAAACATGTCTGCCAGCGGCCATCTTTGTTTACATAGAGTTATATAGTAAAAACTTGTAGCGACTACTTCTCTGAAACTACTTGGCGGATTGTCATGAAACTTTACAGGAATGTTGCTCTTGATGTCTTATTGATCCTAGAAAAGTTTCAGGTCGGCCGGAAATTCAAGATGGCCGTCACAGCTAAAAATAGATTTTTAGCTCTACTGATCAGAGATCAGCAGCGCTTATGCCGTGGTGCGGCGTCCGTCGTCCGTCCGTCCGTCTGTCTGTCCGTCCGTCCGTTAACTTTTTTTTGTAGCGACTACTCCTCTGAAACTACTGAATAGATTTTCATGAAACTTTACAGAAATGTTGCCCATGAAGTCAAGTTGATCCTAGAAAAAATTCATGTAGATGTGAAATCCAAGATGGCCGCCAAATCTAAAAATAGGTTTTTAAAAAACAAGTTTGTAGCGACTACTTCTTGAAAACTCTAAGGGATATTGCTATGGGACTTTTTCTAAAATGATCAGCATGACATGATGTTGGTCCTTGTCGAAAATCGTTTTGATTCGACGTTAAACATGGCTGCCGGCCATCTTTGTTTACATAGAGTTATATAATGAAAACTTGTAGCGACTACTCCTCTGAAACTACTTGACGGATTTTCATGAAATCACAGGAATGTTGCTCTTGATGTCTAATTAATCCTAGCAAAATTTCAGGTCGGCCAGAAATTCAAGATGGCCGCCACGGCTAAAAATAGATTTTTAAAAAATAAGTTTGTAGTGACTACTCCTTGAAAACTATAAGAGTTATTGATATGGTACTTTTTCTAAAATGATCAGCATGACATGATGTTGGTCCTTGTCGAAAATCGTTTTGATTCGACGTTAAACATGGCTGCCAGCGGCCATCTTTGTTTACATAGAGTTATATAATGAAAACTTGTAGCGACTACTCCTCTGAAAATACTTGACGGATTTTCATGAAACTTCACACGAATGTTGCTCTTGATGTCTAATTGATCCTTGCAAAATTTCAGGTCGGCCGGAAATTCAAGATGGCCGCCATGGCTAAAAATAGATTTTCAAAATACAAGTTTGTAGCGACTACTTCTTGAAAACTATAAGTGATATTGATATGGGACTTTTTCTAAAATGATCAGCATGACATGATGGTTATTCAAGTCGAACATTATTTTGATTCGACGTTAAACATGGCTGTCAGTGGCCATCTTTGTTTACATAGAGTTATATAATGAAAACTTGTAGCGACTACTCCTCTGAAACTACTTGACGGATTTTCATGAAACTTCACAGGAATGTTGCTCTTGATGTCTAATTGATCCTAGCAAAATTTCAGGTCGGCCGGAAATTCAAGATGGCCACCACGGCTAAAAATAGATTTTCAAAAAACCAGTTTGTAGCGACTACTTCCTGAAATCAAAATCAATCAGTAGAGCTTCAAGGTCATTGACCTCTTGTTAAAAAATAAGTTTGTAGCGACTACTTCTTGAAAACTATAAGTGATATTGATATGGGACTTTTTCTAAAATGATCTACATTACATGATGTTGATCCTAGTCAAAAATCGTTTTGATTCAACGTTAAACATGGCTGCCAGCGGCCATCTTTGTTTACATAGAGTTATATAGTAAAAACTTGTAGCGACTACTCCTCTGGAACTACTTGGCGGATTGTCATGAAACTTTACAGGAATGTTGCTCTTGATGTCTAATTGATCCTATCAAAATTTCAGGTCGGCCGGAAATTCAAGATGGCCGTCACAGCTAAAAATAGATTTTTAAAAAATAAGTTTGTAGCGACTACTTCTTGAAAACTATAAGTGATATTGATATGGGACTTTTTCTAAAATGATCAGCATGACATGATGTAGATCCTTGTGGAAAATTATTTTGATTCGACGTTAAACATGGCTGCCAGTGACCATCTTTGGTTACATAGAGTTATATAGTAAAAACTTGTAGCGACTACTCCTCTGAAACTACTTGACGGATGTTCATGAAACTTCACAGGAATGTTGCTCTTGATGTCTAGTTGATCCTAGAAAAAATTCAGGTCGGCCGGAAATTCAAGATGGCCGCCACAGCTAAAAATAGATTTAAAATAAATAAGTTTGTAGCGACTACTTCTTCAAAACAATAAGAGATATTGATATGGGACTTTTTCTAAAATGATCAGTATGACATGATGTTGGTCCTTGTCGAAAATCGTTTTGATTTGACCTTAAACATGGCTGCTTTGTTTACATAGAGTTATATAATGAAATCTTGTAGCGACTACTTCTTTGAAACTACCTGACGGATTTTCATGAAACTTCACAGGAATGTTGCTCTTAATGTCTTATTGATCTTAGCAAAATTTCAGGTCGGCCGGAAATTCAAGATGGCCGCCGCGGTTAAAAATAGATTTTCAAAAAACAAGTCTGTAGCGACTACTTCCTGAAATCAAAATCAATCAGTAGAGCTTCAAGGTCATTGACCTCTTGTTTGTCTACTATTGACTTACAATTGATTACTATTACTTTAACATATCTTTTAATTTTATTTTTCTTAGGCTGTGGTTTGTATTTGACGTTCGTGGGATGAAAGTCAATGTCACTGTTACTAGAAATAGAAACATAGTTTCCACTGAATAACTGTAGTTAGGAATGCGATATTGGAATGAAACTTGCTGTGAAAGTATCTTTTATGTTAAGATTGGAATTGCATTTGAGGTCACTGGGGTCACTGTTACATGAAATAGAAAAATGGTAGTAGTAGCAGTAGTATCTGACCCGTATATAGTTTATTAACTGCATTTTTTTCCTCATTTACAGGTTTCTGAATAGCTTAAATTATTTCGGAAAGGATAGCAGATCCTAACACTGTATCGAGAATCAGCATTGCTTCTGGTGAAATATATTTCTGAAGATTGAAAACCATAATTGTGACAACGTGTGATAATGGACTCACATAAAAACCGCTTCGATGCACTTGATCTGGAACGGCGTTCCGAAGATTGAAACCATCCTTGTTACAACATGAGAGATAATGGACTCGCATAACAATCGCTTCGATGCACTTGATCTAGATCACAAACGTGAACTTATCGAGATACTTAGGCTGATAATCATTAAAGATGCGTCTGCTATTAAGAGATTGGATGCGTTCTTCATGGACACTTCTATCCCTATTGATATTTTCCTTGGATTTGCTTTTCAAAGGACAAATGATTGGTCCAATTTCTGCGAGTGTTGGTTCGAATTGGAGTACTTTGATTTTATCACTGGTACAAAAGTCAATGAAACAAAATTGAAAAATGTTTTGGGAAATATTTTAAATGGCATTTGTTGTCACGTAAAACAAAACGAATGTGTTGGAACTCGGGAAACAATATTTTACGCAGGTATTGGTTTAATCCATGCCGCTACTGGCTCTGGTAACAAGGCAGTGTTGAGACATTTGCTAAAACGGAGTACAGAGTTAACAATTCAGAAATCACAAAGTTGCGGTTTATGTCCACCGCATCTGGCTCTAATAAAGTCTCAGGTAAAGCTATTCACAATATTTTCCCAATTTAGAAAATTATATCATGACCGTTATTTTTACACATCAATCGCGCTTGCACGAATCGTGCTTGCAAAACGATTAAAATCTACAGGGACAGTCGCTGTGACACAACCATATTTGGTTTTCAGTGATATACTTTGCAGTATTATAAAAGTTTCTGAAGATATAGACGAAAAGGTTATAACAGCGATGCTTACGTTTGGCCAGCTACATGGAGGTTATGTCGCACAAACTATCATATATCTGCTCTACCACAACAAAACTAACCTCGCGTTAAAAATTTTGTGGAATAAGTACACAAACAGTTTGCCACTTGATTCATCTGTGTTTGTTGCTAATATGTTGGTTGCTAGTATCGTCACTGATGCTGTCATAGTGTTATGTGCTTTAATCAAACGAAAGCAAAATCTTTCAGTTGTTGAATTCGGATATAACCTTTTGGATATTGCTTTAGCGTTTGGAAGCAAACAGTGTGTTGACGTACTGAAACATTTAATGTATCCAACAGCTGGGTTATTTGCACGGATATCTCCCTATGCATTTGTGTGCTATTTATCGGTGAAACATTGCTGGAAGTTAGAGAGACTATATCCAGAAACGATCGTTGACCTTTTTGAAAAATCTAAACTGCAAGGACACGATGTAAACCACCGGGATAAGCATCATATTACGCCGCTTCATATTGCCATAGAAACCATGCCTTACAGCCCATTAGTGATTAATAAACTGTTATCTCTCGGTGCAGACGTTAATGCCAAAGATCGCAATGGACGTACACCTTTGTTTGTGGCACTGACACCGTATAACCACCCGTGTGGAGTACAATTACGAGGCGTGGAAAAACCCAGAGGATTGTTAAAGGACTTGCTTTCGTACAATTCGACACCACAACTTACATCATCGGCAATGCACTATGCCCTTACTATCGACCTTAGAAAAACCAGTTTATCCATACATTCTTCTTTTGTGATATTATTGTATGAACTTGGTTTTAAAATGTATAAAAGCGACCGTACTCGCCTTACTAACTCCTCAGAACGACCCGGAGCCTGCAGTTACCGTGGAAAGATACTTGGGGAGTATATGGAAGAAGTGGAAAGTACGCCGATGAAACTAAAAGCTTGCTGTAGGCTTAATATAAGGAAGACACACCCTGGACATACACTGCATACATTTCTAGAGAAAATACATCTGCCGAAAACACTCAGAGAATACATATTGTTTTCAGATCTTTTAAAATACACGTACATCGAAAAGGATGACGGAATTATACATTGTCCTGATCTTGAGAAAGGTATGAAAGAAAACGACCTTCTCGAATTAGGCAATTCTTAATTTGATTAAAAGCAAAACTGTTTAGATACTGTAATAACGGTTCAAATGGGCTTTTGATTGATTACAAACAATCCAGTTTTGGTCCATTATTATTTGTACAAAACTGAAATATTAGTATGGATTTTAGAGTGTATTAGTTTATGGTAAACTTGAATCCGTCCAAATATCAAAAAATATGTCAAGTTAATATATGGCGAAGGAGCTGACGCAGTATGAAGTAGACCCGTAGTGTAGTCTATAGATCCCTGAAACCACATTCATGATTGCAGGGTTATATCCTGTATGAGCCTGCACGATTACGACTTAGAATGCAGGCTTTCCGTTCATATATTTTCTTGAATATTTCCTATTTGTGCCTGGAACATTCTGACAATGAAACGGTGTTTAAAACGTAACTAGAAATAATTCGACGGCGCGTCATTGCAAATACCTACGTTTTCTTCATACAGGCCACCCCCACCCACCCACCACACACACATACACATACAGCAAAACAACATATTATTATACACTGTAATCCCTTCATCACAATGTTCGTTTTCAAGAGACATAATTAAAAAAATAATTGACCCACTGTGACCTTAACCCACCCACCCCCCACCACCACCCTCCTCCTCCACCCCAACCCCCAGGGAAAAGGTCCTGAGTTTTAAATAATAAATTATTTGACATACTGTGTATCTCTTTCATTGATGACTATTATACCAATTCTTATGTGCAAAAGTATGAGAAAATAGCACTGTGATTGAATTATTAGTGTATTTGATGCCCCTTCCCGCAGGCCCCCACCGATGACGTAGGAGGAAACAAATGTATACAGTGTAATACTATGATCATAGTGTTTCATTTGAGACATAATTACAAAAATAAATCAAAAAATCATACACCATGTTGTGTGCAAAAATATGGAAAAATGACAGTGTAATTGAATTATGAGTGTATTTGACCTTTTGACCCACCCACCGCCTCGGTTTACTCACAAATAGCAGACATAAAAGAGTAGCATTCAAGGACGATAGTCAACCACAAACACACACAGAAACAAACACACACAGAAACAAATACACACAGAAACAAACACACACAGAAACAAACACACACAGAAACAAAGAACAACTTTAGAGATGAATAAAGGGCCAAATAAGACATCACAAACACAAACGGATTAATTAGCAATAGGGCTACCGCATTGGAACGGTCAGTGGCAAAAAAGGCCGCTGGGTGTTTAAACCAGGTTCTAGTGTGCACCAAAGCTCACACTTACCCTAATCTCATCCCAATAAAACTGGACAGTTTAAATAAAGACATCTCCGCCATGAACTATTCTCTAATCAAAAAGGCAGCATTAATAGGTCGTTTTGATGGTATACATAATTATTCACAAGGCACCTGACAAGTACCAATACTGTCAAAATCGATTATGTTGTTAGTTTACATATAATTGTGTCCATAACGTACGGTGGGATGGACGTGACATGTGAGAAAACTAATTTCCCACAACTTATTTATCTCGTGGACACGACTTATTATCTCGTGGCCTCAACTTATTTATGTCGTGGCCACGACTTATTTATCTCGTGGCCACGACATAATTAGCCAATCAGAAGTGCTGAAAAATTGGCTATAAATCGCGACTTTTCACCCATATTGGGGTATGGGCTCCCTCTCCCCCTACCGGTGCCCCCACCCACAACACCAATCCGGCCACGCCAAATATTTTTTTACATATTGCTGATTTGTTTTTGGTCCATTCATAGAGTTATAGCTATGTTGCCTGCCCCCCTCCTCCGGTACCACCCACCCCGCCTAACCCATTCGAAACAGGTATCGCGTGGGTTAGGCGGGGTGGGGGTGCAACATAGCTATAAATCTAGAAATGGACCGTAACAACAATAAATAAAAAAATATCGGGCTTCGAGTGGGTGTGGGGGCGGGTAAGGGGGGAAACGTAGCTATGTCTGTGAATAGACCAAAACAACACAGAAATATGTAAAAAACAACAACATCGGGTTTCGAGTGGGTTAGGCGGGATGGGTTAGTCGGGTTGGGGGAGGGAGGGGGGGCGGGGGGGGGGGGCAGGCAACATAGCTATAAGACTATGAATGGACCGAAAACAAATAAGCAATATGTAAAAAAAACAAACTGGCGTGGACGGATGGGTTGGTGGTGATGGGGGTGGCGACGGTAGGGGGGAGATGGAGCCCATATCCCAATATGGGTGAAAAGTCGGGATTTCTAGCGATTTTTTTCAACACTTCTGATTGTCTAATTATGTCGTGGCCACGAGATAAATAAGTCGTGGCCACGAGATAAGTCGTGGCCGCGCGATAAATAAGTCTAGGCCACGACATAATAAGTCGTGGACACGAGATAATAAGTCGTGGCCACGAGATAAATAAGTCGTGGTCACGAGATAATAAGTTGTGGCCACGAGATAAATAAGTCGTGGCCGCGACATAATAAGTCTTTTTCTCACATGTCACGTCTATGCCACCGTAATAACGGGAACAGGCTGATTTGCTTTAGGCATTGTCACTCTCTGATGAATTGTATTTTTCTGGGTAGTATGCTCGATATATTACAAGGTATCGACAGGAGCTCCTGATTCTGGGCAGCTCCTAGAAATAGTAAGCTGAAGTTACATCATCCTTATAACAGGCTATTCAAAAATAAGTATAAAGTCGAGCTGGAAATGCAGCTTTCACAGAACACGGTATACCTAAAAACACGCAGAACAACACAACATGAATGGCAATTTTAGTAAGTATTAAAGGCATAAGACGTCACAAACACAAAAAGGGTTGACAATAGAGATACCGCCTTGGAACCGTCAGTGGCAAAAAAGGGCCTGGGTTTGTAGGGGGTGTGGGGGTGTTGCATCAGGTTCCCTAGCACCGAACCTCATACTAACCCTACTGTCATCCCAATAAAACGGGACAATCTAAACCTTCCCTCCGTGAACTATTCTCTAACCAACAAGGCATCATTAAAAGGCAATATAAGACGCAAATATGCTCGTGTATATATAAATATACAAAAAAAAACAATAGCCTAGAAAGTCCCAAAGAATGTACTGAATGACTTGGCAGAAGCCAGAGCAACAAGAAAATGAACGATTGAGGGCACTGCTCGTCTTTACTGTGCTACCACCAATAATTTATTAAAAGTCATCTTAGATTTCGTCGCTATAGACAGTCCATCGTAAAACGTAAACTCGTCATTTTGGTCGAACACGTCCTCCGTACATTTAAACGTACTCGAAAAGTCTAATCCAGCGTTTACAATTAATCTATGATTACATTTTCAGAAACACTAGGTTGTATCCCTCTGAGTCCAGCAGAACGCATACCGCTTCATCCCATTCACTCGTCAATGCTCAACCAATGTTCCTTTTGTCCGCTCCACCAACACGGTATCGAAACATGCTCTTGTTTATGAATATCGCTTTCTTAAATGTAGTGCATAGTGCAAACAAGTACATGTTTCGTGTTTCGGTACCATTGGATGAGGTCCTGTACTGTATTATTTTCTAGTGGGTGGCAAAAGGTATTTTATTAGTGGTGGTGGGGAGTATTTTCACAATTAAGTTCTGGTGAGGTGAGTGTTCAATGAAACAAAAAAACAGTAATTGCTCAAAACGTGTGTATTTTTCGAAGAAAAGGTTAAATTTCCATTGTTCAACTACAGCCGAAGTGGATGCAGTATTGTTTTGTTCACGTTTGAATGGACAAATTGAAAGTTATCCAAATTCAATCGTAACTGAGACGCTCATTGGAAATTGTACACCTTATGTTTTCGTGTACATATGTATGAACTATGGTGGCTGATATGTGCCATCTCGTCTATTCGTTATTTCGCCGCAAAATAACTAAAAGGCGAAAAGACGCCAAGCGAAATAACGAAAAAATGCCGGGCGGAATAATACCAAGCGAAAAGACGACAAATAGTCAAAATGCCGTGCGAAAAGACAAAACCCCGTCTGCTCATGTGGATTCCGCATTTGTTCATCCAAGTATTGGACCGCGATTAGAAACAACTCACAAGTGCTAGGAGGTGTGGGTAGCTGGGGTAGAATAGCGTGCATGCTCAGTTCCTCACATGTTGATTGCTTGTTCGATGCTAGGACATATGGGTAGATAGGTAGGATAGCGTTCTCGGTGATATGGTGTGTAGTAGCCGGGCATGATGGCGCACACTTGGTACAATATATGAACAGCTGGGGGGCATTATAGCGTGCTCGACGCTAGACATGGGTAGCTAGGGCATGATATCAGTTGTTTGTAGCTGCTGTAGGATAGCTTGCTCGGTGTTAGGAGGCGTGAGTTACTTGGGTAGGATAGCGTGCTATGAATTGCTTGGGTAGGATAGTGTGCTCAGTGTTAAAAGACACCAATAGTATTGGTAGCATAGCGTGCTTGATGTTAGGAGGAATTAGTACTTTGGGTAGGATAGCGTGCTTGGTGAGGTGTAACTTTGGTTTGACCATGGCTGATCCTGGTGTGACCATGGTTTGACCATGGTTTGACCTTTGCTGAACCATGGTCAACCTTGGTATAACCATGGTTTAAAAACTATGACCATGGTCAACCATGAATTACCATGCTTGCTATAAAACATAACCATGGTCAAAACCATGGTCAAAACCATGGTCAACCAAGGTCAAACCATGGTCAAACCATGGTCAAACCATGGTCACCAGGATCAGCCATGGTCAAACCAAAGTTAACATGGTTTAGCCAGTCAGTCATTGTTTATACCATGGCCAACCATGTTTTTTTACCATGGTCAGCCATGGTTGGGAAATACACAACCATGGTTAGCAATGCTTGATGCAGATTCAGTAGGACAGAATACAAGTTTGACATAGTTTACAGTTAACAATTTCTTTTCTCCTTTAAGGTTACAGGTTTGAGGAAAAATATTAACTATAATTCACAGACAAAAAGTTAAGTTAACAATTAATCTAGCGGAATTGCTTCCACTCGATTTTTCTGAGTAATACCAGTGGAATTCCACTGGATATCAGAGCAATTCCACTAGAATATTCCAGTGGAAAAACTAGAGGTATTCCAGTGATATTTCCACTGGAATAATCTAGTGGAATTGCCCTGATATCCAGTGGTATACCATAAATATTTACGTACCCGGTTTGATTACAATAGTGGGATTCGATAACATTTAGGACAATTTAAATTGGAGGACAGACAGCAGACAACGCCCAATTGCATAAGCTCATGCAATAATCTCTGGCCTGTGGCCATTAGAGCTATATATAGCTAATTAAATATAACTTTTTTAAATGAGGTATACATTTAAATTTATTAAATTCTGACACGTGGTAAAAATAGCAGGCCGTATAGCGTCTCCACACAATCTTCCTTGGTGATCAGTTTGGTATAGGGCCGGTTTTTTTCTTTGATCTATTCACTGCAATAGCTCGTCCCGCCCCATCTGCATGTATGCCGTTTTTGGCCTGTCCAAGAAACTGAAATCTGAAAATAAGTCTTTCATAAAACATTGACATCATGTGTTTTTTAAGTATGATCTGCTGCCTTAAATATAGCTTTAAATTGTTTTTAAGAAAACCTTTAAAAAGTTTTGTTTTTTCGAGATTAAGAGCTAGACCCTTTTGTGTGTAACTGGTGCAAGTGTCTACAGTGAGACGATGCCATAGGGCGAGTCTTCAGGACCATTTTACCATCATGTTTTGTATGTGCCTTCAACTTAACACTTTTGAAGCTGCAGTGTTTTTGTTTGAACTATAAATACATAGTCTTGGGTAAGTACATGTTTCAGTACATTGATTCTTCTGACAGCAAGCATTTATAAGTTACTATTTATTTAACCAATACCAATTGTTTTAAATGAAAACAATTATTATACCTTCAGACTTTGGTCAGGTAGAAGGTACAAAGACCCGAGAAGTATTCTGGTCCATGGCTTTATCTTTCTGCGTCTTCATGTTTGCAGCATTCTTGTTTAACTTTTCCAGCCTATCGAAATATAAATGCAACCAAAATATATATCAATATAAAATGTAAACATTAACTTTTAGGAAGACCGAGTTGAACTAACTTTTAGAAAGACCGAGTTGAATGCATGGTTCAGTGGTAGAGCGCCGAGCTTCAGACTGAAAGGTCGTGGGTTCGATCCTCGCCATGGCCATGTTATTTATCCTTGAATTGAATGTTGTTTAACGGCTCATCAACACAGTATAAGTTATTTAGAGCCGCCCCAGAGAGGGGAATTATACATAGGAATCCGAGAACCTGCCTACTATTATTATCGAATAGATTCCTATGGTTCTTTAACGTGCTCGGAGGATAGACCGATACACGGGACCGCCCGCCAGCCAATTAATCCACATTGCTTAGTACTGGTTCTACCCAGGAAACCTGCACATAATCTTCGAAAGGGGGTGTTGCATTATCAATAGATATATAGAACGTCATCAGTAAAATGGCATGCATACTTTGAAACTGTTATCAAATCATTTTCCTTAAAATCCTGTTTAATATATGATTATATGTATAAACCTCTTTGTTTTACAAGATATCTCATTCAGAATCTTTGTTTTGACTTGAAAGGGGCAACCGGAAGCCGCTGTGAAACGAACGGAAACCGGTCAGCATTTCAAAACTAAACTTCTCATGTCGCAGTTCCAAAATCCATTAGATTTTATCGCTCGCATCAAAAGAGCAGTGGCAGAAAAACAATAACGTGGCTCCAGCGTAAATGGAGTTTCTACGATAGAATTTGCAGCAACACTGCAGTTCAGGGTGAGAAGGTTCTAGGCCAATTTTCCATATTTTATCTCGATGTACATGGAAGATGAGCCTGGCATGTTCATGCCTTTTAGGCGCCATATAACCTTTTCATGTGTTGGTGCGCATTAAAACCCCAATTCAATTAATTGTAACATTGAATTTAATTAATGGGTTGCAGAGGTGTCTGTCTGTGGTTGGATGCCATTATGGAACAGAATGAACATTGAAACAGATTTTTTATTGAAACACATAATTCGTTTCTACCGACTATAAATTTACTTCTATGCATGGTGATGTGTATCTTAAATTCACTTCAAAACTCACTTCAATGACTTGGTGCCTCAGATAAATTAAGGAAAAGTATTATTAAAACACTACATGACATAAACGACTTGATTTCTGAAGTTAGATATATATATGTATTTTGGGGTTTCTGTTGTAATTTTTTTTTTTACCTCGAATTGCAGCAGAACGACCCTAAAATACATATACATAATAAATCACCATGGTGATTTTACTTGATTTATTAAAACTTTTTTAAAATAGGGGTAGTGAAGATTGCAAGTTTAATTTTTAGCTCTACTGATCAGAGATCAGCAGAGCTTATGCCGTGGTGCGGCGTCCGTCGTCCGTCTGTCCGTCTGTCCGTAAACTTTTATTTGTAGCGACTTCACAGCTGAAACTACTAGATGGATATTCATGAAACTTTACAGAAATGTTGCCCATAAAGTCTAGTTGATCCTAGCAAAAATTCATGGTGATGTGAAATCCAAGATGGCCGCCAAAGCTAAAAATAGAGTTTTAAAATACAAGTTTGTAGCGACTTCTTCTTGAAAACTATAAGTGATATTGATATGGGACTTTTTCTAAAATGATCAGCATGACATGATGTTGATCCTAGTCAAAAATCGTTTTGATTCAACGTTTAACATGGCTGCCAGCGGCCATCTTTGTTTACATAGAGTTATATAGTAAAAACTTGTAGCGACTACTCCTCTGAAACTACTTGGCGGATTGTCATGAAACTTTACAGGAATGTTGCTCTTGATGTCTAATTGATCCTATCAAAATTTCAGGTCGGCCGGAAATTCAAGATGGCCGTCACAGCTAAAAATAGATTTTTAAAAAATAAGTTTGTAGCGACTACTTCTTGAAAACTATAAGTGATATTGATATGGGACTTTTTCTAAAATGATCAGCATGACATGATGTAGATCCTTGTGGAAAATTATTTTGATTCGACGTTAAACATGGCTGCCAGTGGCCATCTTTGGTTACATAGAGTTATATAGTAAAAACTTGTAGCGACTACTTCTCTGAAACTACTTGAAGGATGTTCATGAAACTTCACAGGAATGTTGCTCTTGATGTCTAGTTGATCCTAGAAAAATTTCAGGTCGGCCGGAAATTCAAGATGGCCGCCACAGCTAAAAATAGATTTAAAATATATAAGTTTGTAGCGACTACTTCTTCAAAACAATAAGAGATATTGATATGGGACTTTTTCTAAAATGATCAGTATGACATGATGTTGGTCCTTGTCGAAAATCGTTTTGATTTGACCTTAAACATGGCTGCTTTGTTTACATAGAGTTATATAATGAAAACTTATAGCGACTACTTCTTTGAAACTACCTGACGGATTTTCATGAAACTTCACAGGAATGTTGCTCTTAATGTCTTATTGATCTTAGCAAAATTTCAGGTCGGCCGGAAATTCAAAATGGCCGCCACGGTTAAAAATAGATTTTCAAAAAACAAGTCTGTAGCGACTACTTCCTGAAATCAAAATCAATCAGTCGAGCTTCAAGGTCATTGACCTCTTGTTTTTATAAGTTATCAAAATTATAAAATGTTTATTTAATACAAAACAAATTTGTTAATTTGTTATTAAAATTACATTTAAATTAACAATTTTCTGACCTTGAATACAAAGGTGGTGGATCGTACTCATACTCATTACTAAAACAATTTATTACACACTTTTTAGACTTTTTTGTAATGTTGCCATTGCTTCCTTTCTTCCCTGCTCCACTAGTTCTTTTTTTTGAACTTCACTTATTTCAGCCTTTTTTTGTTTGGTGTCCTGTTTTAAACTATAATATTTATCCAACTCATCTAAAATCATCTTAAACTCTTGATCCGATATTTGTGCATCACTCAACGCTTTTGATATTAACTGCTTTATGCTATTCAACTTAGCCTCTGTCAAAGTTTTTATTTCATGATGTTTTTGAGCTTTTGCATTAAGCTTGCGTCTGATAAAATTAATACAAACACCTGTAGCTCCACATACTATTGCTGCTATTTCTAAAGGTAACACAACTGGAACAACAAATCCAATCCCAGCCATAATAACACCTGCAGATATTAAGGTAGTGTCAATTCCATCTGTAATATTAATACCACGTTTATATTTTTATAAAGTGACTGACGTATATCTCGCTCTGTAATTAACTTTTTTTCTATCTCTGAAATCTTTTGTAATCTATAATTTTGTCCGTCTTCCACTGGAAACTCAGGATATATACCTGGTGCTGTCGGTTGCTTCATTTTTTATTAATAAATAAAAAATTAAATTAATTCAATTAATAATGATGCCACCGTATTTAAAGCGGTAGCGTTGGCAACCTTGCATACAAAGTTAACAACAGAACCAGCACCAATCTCTAAAGGTTTATTGCGTGGAATGATGTGAAGCGTTATACCATAATTTGGTTGTTCAACACCATTGACAGAAACTATTACAGTAACGTCACCAACTAATCGTTCACATGCTAAACCTATTCCCATAATCCGTCCACGACGTGTCATTACATGCCCCACATTTGATTCTGCCCCACCATTACCAAATGAGAGTATTCTAATCAACACAAGTGGGCCCTTAGCCTCCGCAAATAGTGTTATAATCCCATATTTAAGATTATCAATTCTATCTCTCAAATGATTAAACTGGTCAACAAACTGGTCCCCTAAGTTCAGCAATTGAAATAATTACTACTCGTATTAACTTGTTCCAGATGAACATATAGCTGTTTATAAGGAGCTAAATTAATTGGGTAATCTCCCATATTAGTACCTGTTAACCATTTTCTGTCCTTGAATCCAAACATTTTTGAAAGACCGCTTGACATTCGTGTCTCTATTGGCGTATGTATAATGGCTGCGCCAATTTGGACAATATTGTCCAGGATAATATTTTCATTTAGCTTTTTAAAATTTTCTACCAAGTCTTGAAAGTTATAAAGTCCACCTAGTACATGTTCTATTTTAGCTGGGTTTCTTGTCTTTATGATTTCATCATTAATATTATACCAACCGATAGTGTATGTTAAACTTTTTAATCCAACGCGCTTAGTTCCATCTCTATTATCGATATACTGTTGTAAGTTAATAGAGTTGTTTATGTTTGAAATTGTATGAAACATTTTTTTTAATATATATATACATAAAAACACAAATAAAAATTATTTCTAAAGAATTCAAATATAACCCGGATGCTCAATATTTAAATACTTTTAGCAAGAAAGTAATGGATATAATAAATCAAAACATAGTTATTACATCAGACGGTAAAGGTTTTAAAGCATCATTTCCAAATGTCTTTAAAAAATACAAACTTTCATACGTCAAATCAGATGATATAGTCCAACGCTGGGGGAACAGATTGGATGTTATTTTGGCAGAATCAGTTAAACATTGCTATTTGGTGTGCGACAACTGGATGTAACATTGATTTTATCAATCATCTAAAAGCTGATACCCTAGTTGGATCGTTATTTCGATTTCATGTCTACTACCAAGTTAGGAGAATATTATTTGTGATGAGTGTAGCAATGCCGCAAGACTCAAATTAGAATGCATTTAGTAACACATATAACCGAAACGCATACGAGAGAATATGCAAGGAGTTTTAACGTTGACTTATATTCAGACTGGAGACAAAAACAAAGCTATAATAATGGTCTAGGAACAATTTATAATTACTGGACAAATATTGGTTATCATCCTTTGATAAATACTGTATACGACAACAAAACGATGAATTTTACAGTCTATGAGAGTGATAAAACATATCACATTGATTACATTGCACAAGGATCTGAGGCAGACAACAGCTGGTCTACTTTTATACTAGATTGTTCATCTGGATTTACAAGAGCTGGAGTAGAAAGAATCAATGACAGCATAAGAACATACTGCTGGGCAATCCTTGGTTCACAATCACAAACAAGAACAGATATACTTGGAACGGGAACGGCATTTGATGCACAGAAACAATTTTTAGCAAATGTAGAGGACGCAATAAATAGCCCCATCGACTTGCCCAGTCAAATTTCAAGATATGAAAACACCTTAAAATATGCAAGAAGTAAAGTAAATTGTGTCTATGGAAGTGGATTGTACATGTCTCCGAGTGACACGGAATTAAGAATCGGAACAATACAAGACTACAATAATGAAATTGTAATAGCAACCGATGCACAAGCATTAGGATTGAATAATGATGTAAATGTAAAACCAGTGCCACCAAAAATTATTCAACCTTTTCAAGGCACCACAACAAAGAAATTTTTACCAGAACATTCCGACTTTGATAAATCATCAATACATAAAACTGTGGAACATAACCCACCAGAAATACCAAAAATAGCTATTGAACACGAAGATAACAAAACAACTATAATTGTTGGTACTATAGTAATAGGTCTTGCTGCATTGCTTATTTACGAGATTTACTTAACCACTCTTTGGCTGCCACATACAACAACCCGGAAACAAACACAAGCAAAGCACATAGATTGTTACCAAGCCAATTAATAACATTACCTGTTGCAGATAAAAGCCATGATACTATTGCACCAATAACTCCTGGAAGTGCTGCAGCAGCTTTACCAGCTAGGTTGGCAAGAAGTTTACCAAGATTAAGTAGTTTTTTTTTTATCCAGTCTTTTACACTTGATGGATCAGGTTTTGGAGTTAGAGTTGGCGCAGCACTTGATGTGGGAATAATAGAATTAATCATCACCCCAAGAATCATACCAAATGCAGTTAAATACTAAGAATAGTAATACCTTGCTCCCTAAACAAGGTTTTGATCCTCTCACCAAGAGTTGTATCCTCGTTTAACATTTTGTTTATTGTCTTTTTTATCCTGCTTACTTGGTTACGAAAAGCTTTTCTGTTCTCATTGATGACATCCATCCTTGCACCTCTCTCAGCTTTAAGGTCTTTGAGGAGATCGCTAAGTCTCTTTATCTGAAATTTATTATTATCAGCCTTAGCTTGTTCTAACTTTTGTTCATTTCTTGTTATGTCTTTATCAAGTTGTGTGAGTTTTGCCACGTTATTGGCGATTTCTTCCTCGACAGTTGTCATCGCTTTTACTATTCCATCCATTTCACGCTTGTCTATATTTGTTTGTGTTGAAACATCAGGACGCTTGTCTATATTTGTTTGTGTTTCAGCATCAGGACGCTCAATCACCTCCCAGTCATGGAGAGCACTTTCTATTGACTGTGCTGTGTCATTTGCAACACTTGATAAATCTTGTAATGGAATAACATCCACAGTATCTGGTAAATCGTTTATTGTGCTCTCCAATACTTGTCTAAATTTTTGTGATACTTTTGTTTTACTGTCATACTCCGGCAAATTTAATTGTCTTATCGCCCTTGTTCCCCCAGAGCCAATAATCCTGTTATATTCATTTACCAAAGAACCAAGAGCAAGAAATGTAAAAGAGCCTTGCCTGGCAGTTATTCTTATTCCTTTATCACCAACAATCCAGTATAATGTTTTACCATCATCTGATACTTTAAACTGGTCATAATCCATTTTGTCCGGTGCCATCTTATATCGCCTATTTCATTATAAAAGGATTTTACAAGATTTTTCCTGTATATTTTAAGTGTGGATTCTGCCAGCTCTCCCCTAAGTTCAGCAATGTGATCGCTTTGATTAAGAAGACTTCTTTGAACCGGCTCATCAGGCACCATTGGTAAATTATCATCATAATATTCATCATAATCATCTGGATCAAACGTAGGATTGTCAAATCAGCCATTGTTCATTTTATTTAATTTTAAAAAATATATTAAAAAAATAAAAACAATGTCGGCTTACGAAAACAAACTCAGTCCTCATAGAAAACTAAGAGAACCTCATGGTGCTAAAGGCATCCGCACAAGTGTTGTAATAACTAATAATCCATCAACAATAGACCAAAACCAGCAACTGCTTGTGAGATTTCCCAACCTAAGTACTAATGATGTGATAGTTCCACGTACTGCTCGTCTTGCCTTTGAAATAGAACTTAAAAGCAGAACAGACGCCAACGCTACTCTATTCCAGAATCTGGGTAGAACAATTGTGAAAAAAATGACAATAAGAATAAGTGGCAACGAAGTCATGTCAATAGATGACAGTGATATATATCATTGTTATGTAGATTTATGGAAAAGCCCTACCGAACGAGTAAACATAGATTACCAAGGTATTGGTAAATCAAACATGCTAAAACATAGAGTTGGTGCGGGAGATGCTTCCTCAGACACCGGAGATGAAGCTATAGCAGCAGCTTATGGAAATAGATTTTGTATTCCACTGGACTTTGAAATGTTAGAAAGTCATATGCCATTTTATCAAGCGGGGCTTGGTGATAGGTTAGAATATGAATTAATGTTTAACGATTATAACAAAGTTATCAAAAGCAGTGATGCTGATGCATCTTATGTAATAAAAAATATCTGCTTGGAATTTGATACGGTTAGTGATGTTGAATTAGCCAGACAAATAAGACAGCAAATCAATGGTAAGATGTCGTTTATGTATGATCGTATCTTGCGACATAGAAAAATAATAGCAAACAAATCTGATACTCTTTGGAACATCAACATTAATGTACCAGCACGGAGCATGAAAGGTATTTTAATGCTGTTTGAAGACCCAGAAAGAACAAGCACAGAAACCTATTACAACCCAAAGATTGAAAAGGTTGAAATGACAATAGAGGGAGTACCAAATCAGTTGTATAGTCAGGGCATGAGGGCATATCAACATTGGGATAAAATCAACAAATATTTTGCCTTGACATCAAAAAGAAACAAAGAGACAGAAATAGCAGCGAGGGACTTAAACTTTACCAATGTTTCTCTTGAGACCTATCTGACAAAATCATATGCTGTGTGGCTTGACCTTAGAACATGTAATGACAATTTATTACACGGTAGTGGAAGAAGAATAGAAAACGGCAGTGAAGGCATAACGATATTAATAAATAAAAAAGCAGATGCAGATCAAACTTTAAATATTTATATATATATAATACAAGATGCGCAAATCAATTTCGAAGATGGAAGATTCAAAGAAGCAGGATACTAGTTTGCAACAAAAATATCCTAAATATTCACACAGTGCCATTATTTGTGGTCAGACAGGCTGTGGTAAAACAGAGTTTGTTCTTGACATACTTGAACAAGAGTATGTTGGAGTTTTTAAACATATAATTATATTGTGTCCAACCATAGAGTGGAACGAGGCTTATAAAAATAGATCCTGGATAGGAGATGTGAAAAACCCAAAAGATAAAAAAAAAAAAATTGTCAATCCCGTGAGCAACGGTAAAGAAATGTTACAAGAACTGTTGCGTTTCTTTTTCAAACAATATGCTGGCCAGCCCACATTATACATTATTGAAGATTGCTCAGCCACAAAAGAATTAACAAAGAAAAAATATATGTTGTCAGAGTTGGCATTCTCTGGCCGCCACGCCAAACAATCAGTGTGGGTCATTTCACAAAGATATAATTCTGTATTGAAAGATTTGAGAGAGCAAGCAAAATGGCTGTGTATATTTTACACCAAGGACAGAGATAGTTATGAAAATTGTTTGAGAGAAAATGATGTTATTCCGACGTTGGAGGAAAGAACCAGAATAAGAAAAGCTTTAGCAAAGACTAAATATTCCAAGTTGATATTGAGGACTGACCAACCAACTGGTTATTGGGTTGAATTTTTTTTTTCAAAAATACAAACTAGAGTGTCCCATATAAACCATAAACTCAATGCACTAACCAATATCGGTACAACATCACTACTCATGTTTTTCGGGGCTTGTAAAACATACCCTCTTGGCTCACATATAAAATATTCTACGCCATCCTTTGTCACAGAAATTACAGGCGTTTCCTGTGCACCTTTTGCATACGTTTGTAAAAACTTACTTTCTGAAACACATATACAACATTTTACGTCATCGTCATCTCTTGTCATAATTTCCAGTGCTGTTTTATTTTTGTTATAATCACTAAGTCATTCAGATGAGGAAAGACAAAGGCATGACAAAGCAGTGAAACAATTAAACGCAGCACAAGCGGAGTGGAATAAAAAAAGAACAGAGATATTAGATTTTATTAATAAGCAACTGCAAAAAGAGCATCATGCAGAGCAGACTTTTGATGATGTGGACCAAGCTATGAAGCAGTATTATTATACAACTGGCAAACATTTACTTTTGGAACCGGAGCCCAAGTTGAGTGATTTTTATACACCATCTCCGGATCAACAGAATAGAGAAATTACGTTTATTGTGGTAGGCATGGCTGCAACTGGATTTATGGCGTATAAATTGAGTTATTTAAAAATATAGTTAAAAACTATAATTACTTTGGACTTTTTTTTTTTGGATTTGAAATGACTAAGTTTACTTTGGAAAGACTAAGTCATATGCATGATACCTATTTTTTGGTTGTTTTTACATGGTTTCAATCCAAGTGGTCGTATATAATATGGTGGTTTGGCACTCTTCTCTATTTTATCTTTGAGATGACCAGGCGCCCATACTTCACCGTTGTCTAATAATGTCAATACCATGGATGGACCATATTCAGTATCTACTATTTTCGTATCTGTAATAGTGTATATTTTATTTAGTTCCAAGTATGTCCATTTCTTTGTGCTATTTTGATATTGCTCTTCGAGCAGTTCATCGAATCGTGCAGTTGTGATATCCATTTCTTTATAGTTATATAAAGTTTAATCTTTAGTAGAAAACAATTGAAAAGATTTATTACAGCCCAAAAGGATTTTGGAGAGGTTACACAGCAGTTAAAAAATTAGCAAAAGAGGCTGGTGTCAGTGAAAAAAAGGCATTAGAATTTTTAAAGAAACAAGCTGCGTGGCAGATTTATTTACCTGCGCCAAAGAAAATAGTTAGACCCAGGTTTGATGTTTCTGCTAAAAATGGAGTGCATCAAGCTGATTTGTTATTTTTACCGCATGATACTTTTGGAATTGGTCGTGGACGCAAAACATATAAATATGCATTGACTGTGGTTGATATTGCAAGTAGATACAAAGAAGCAGAGCCACTGACTTCCAAGGACAGTAAAGAAGTTGCTAAAGCATTTGAAAATATATACAGTCGGCATTTGAAATATCCAAAGTTATTACAAGTGGATCCAGGCAGAGAATTTATGGGTGCAGTATCGCAGTTGATGGCCAAACACAAAGTAAATATCAGACGGGGCAGAACAGAAATACACAGAGACCAAGCTTTAGTGGAAAGATTTAACAGAACATTAGCTGACAGATTGTTTGGTTATCAGTATGCTAAGGAAATAGATTCCCAAAAACGTAATAGAGAATGGGTAAAGAGATTACCAGAAGTTGTTAAAGCCATAAATGCGGAGACAAAAAAGCCTCCTCTTGTTGAAACAAAAACATTAAAAGATGATCCTATCTGTATGAATGCAAGTGTAAGATATTTATATCAACCCGGGGAACAAGAAGGTGGAAGACGCAGAGCAACTGATCCAATGTGGAGTGTAGATATTCACAAGATTAAAAGTTATATGGTGACGCAAGGTATAAGAGTTTATTATTTGAAAGCACCAGCGCCGCAGAGAGGATTTGTCAAAGAAGAATTACTTATTGTTCCTGCTGATACCCAAATTCATAAGTTTTTATAGAAACCGTGTGCATCAGTTGTAATTCCATCTTCTCGGATGTATCTTTTTGAATAAAATGGTGACAGTGTTACTTTGTTTACTTTTATGCCATATATCTCATGCTTTATTGAGCGTATCATATTCATTTCATGGGTGTATTTTTTCTTGTTAAATAGTGCATCCTTGTAGTTTTCAAAATTTATTTGTTTTTTGACTACATAAGTTTTTACACCCTTTGCTTTTTTAATGATTAAACGCTCTTAAAATAGAATATAGCTTGGGTCTTAATCCAACATACTCAGCTATAGCAACACCAGCACATTCGTCTTTCATTTTACCCAATACTTTTTTGTTTGTATCATCATGCATTGGGTGATCTTGAGGATAATCACTCAAGTCATACTCATCTTTCATTTCAGCCATGTCTTTGTATGCATCATCTGTTCTGATGTCTACAAGCAAGCTGTCAGTATCTGTGTATAATAAAGTACAGTTATTTTTGTACCTTTTTTTCAAAGTATTATAATACCAATCATACATATGGTACTTTGATAAATCCAATACTGACATCCCAACATAAATTGGTTTGTTTAATGTTAATTTTGTTTTGTTTACATGTACTGCTGATAATTCATCTGAAAATTTTATACGCCTGTTAAAGTTGGGTTTGGTTATTATTTTTCTTATTTTTTCATTTTCAGAGCCGTCAGTTCTGACTAGTTTTATATCTGTCCGCTTGCGTAAATTTTCCATTGTCTTGCCAAACACAGAGTTGTTCATAAGTTTGTAAAAATCTTTTTCAAAGTTTGATTTAGCTTTTTTCCTAAGTTCTGTGTTTAGGTTTATGTATGATTCCATCCATGGTTTTTCATTAAATTCTAATACTCTGTGTATTTTCTTTAGTTTCATGCCTAAAGATAAATACAGTTCCAGGTTTTTGTAATGTATCACATACTTTTCTTTGTCCCTAAGATTGGGAACTAGTTGTTCTGTATTTATCATGCCATTATTTTCTAACAGATCTGTTTGGTATTCAGACAACCATTCTTTTTTTCACTGCTAATCTTTCCGGTGCAAGCGGATAGTCATTGTGAGCTTCATGAAGTTCTTTAGAATATTCCAAATCAACTTCTGCAAAATATCCTTTTCCTTCTTTTGGCTCTGGCAAGGTTTCTGATTCCACCCACTTGAAGCCAGAATATGGAAGTGGTTGACTCATTGCCCAACCATAGAGGTTACAGGCATCATAATACATTAAAAAGTTGTTTTCCTTGTTAGGGTTATAATCAACTACATGTGGATTGTTTGCTTTGGCATATCGTTTTGATACCACACTAATTCCACCACGCATACCTTTTTCTATAAATAAGTGCATGTCAATGTCTGTCAAAAGTTCCAATTCTATTTTTGAATGTTTAAGTAAAGCATCCCAAGATAATCCAGGTGCTGTATAGTAATGTAAAGCATCAAGTTTGTATGCACTCATACATGTTTTTCTAAAAGTTTGAAACACATCTGCTAACAGAGTTACATCAGTTTTTAGATATAAATCATGATAGTCTCCAAGAGTTTTACAGTTAAACTATTTCCATATTTTTTGAGTATATTCGTAATCTTCGGGACTTATACTTTCATCTGAGAGACTACTGTAAAACTTTTCTATAGGCGGTAATTGCGTTTCCTTAAATATTTCCATACTGTCCATATATTCGTATGGATAAACACCTTTTCGTAAAAGTAAATCTGTTTGTCCCCCAAACTGATTTTTAGTAATTTTGAAATCAGATTTGTCTGTTGCATCAACCAATTTTTCCAGAGACGAAGCCATAAACTGAAAGCTATCCAAGAATCTAAGTTGTCCGGCACTAAATGAAATATACTTTTCAGCGTTGTTTGGAATGCATGTAATATTACCTGTCATTTTATATATTTTTTTGCATGATGAGATGACTATCATATCCTTTGAGGTTGTGAAATATAACAGGAATGATTGCTTTATTTGGTTTTATTTTTAGTTTTAGGTTGCAGTTTTTATGTGCTGCACCTCTGTATTCTCCTGTAAAATGACAGTGATATCTTACTTTACAGTTTTTGCCACATTTCCTACCTATTTCATTTTCGCATATCCAGCAGTGTGTTGCTTTTTCGTAATCTTCCTCATTTTGTTGTGTCATAATTAAGGGTTTTGGGTGAGCAAATATTTTATTAATGTTGCTCTTCTCACATTCTAAGTGATTTAAAAACTTTTCAACAGTATCTTCACCTCTGTAAATAACATGTTCTTCTGTTTTACCATCATATCTGACAACTTGATATCCAAATCCACAAGCTTCGTGCACACTTGTGATTTCAGATTTCTTTCCAAATTTAATTGATTCTGGTTTGACTATACTTTCAAAATCAGCATATATTGCATAGGGCACAGGCATTTGTTTTTGATGATTTTTAAATTTTACAGTATTTTTACCTTCTTTTGGCATTTCTATTCTGCAAGAATTTTTGTTAATACCATCACAGTCTTCTTTGTGTTTTGTAAGTAGTCCTTGTCCAGAATAGCCGTGAAGGCAACGATCGCAGAAGTAAGTTTGACCATGGTGTTTGTTTTGATCCCAGAGTAGTCTATTCAAATTTTTAATCCAGCAATAGTGATATTTTGTTGTTAATGTTTTTGGTTCTTTGGAATAATCATCAGGGTTATAGTTGTCATCTATAATTCCTTCTTCATTATTTGGATCGTCTTCGTTTTCTGATTCAACTTCAGTGTCTTCAGATATTAAGATCAAATTAATTCGTTCAATATCTTTTGGTTGTTCTGGTATTTTATATGGAAAAACAGATACCTTTTTATTTTTTCCTGTTATGGTATATGCATAAACATTAATAGCAAGGTTGTTTTGTTTTTCTACTTTGGAAATTTGAGAAATTGGAGTGGGTAAATCAATACCATCCATATTCAACTTACCCATGTGTTTGTTATAACTAGATATCCTAGTTGGATTATTTTTATTAGGCCACAAAGCAGAAACCAATGCCACTTCCAAGCACTTATTATCTTCATTATTAACATTAATTATTGCTTTTTTTTATCAGATACTGCTTTAGGCAAAGGAATATATGAAGAACCTTTTAATGGTTCATACTTTGCAAAATTTAAGTAAAACGTAACACAGTGATCAATCTCCAATCCAGATGCTGTGTTTGTAAATCTTTCAAGGCTCTCTTGTATATTTGCAGATGATTCATCGTAAAACTCTTTTATTTTATGTCAGAGGTTAAAATTGCATTTTGTTCACTGTGTAATACTGCTGTGGTGTATTTTTTGGTATCACCATCATCTTTGAATAAATTTACAGTAAGACCTAATTGAAACTTTAATCCATTCATCTTTGTCAGCTCTTTGCTTATTTGTTTTGTAATAATGGATTTTTTTATCACGCAATAGTTTTTGAGGGTCTTTGTATTTCTCGGCAGATATCTCGTATGCTTTAAAATAGCCATACATTGGTTTGTCAACCAGTTTTAATTCTTCTTTAGATTTTCTATCATTAAGCTCTTTCAACTCATTTATAACATTGTCTCTAGATTTAGCATATTTCTGATTTGCTCATCTTGAAATTTATCATATTTCTGCTTTTCTCGTTTACGTTGTTTCTTAGCACGTCGTCTCTTGAGTAAATTTTCTAATGTTTGAGATTTAACCTCTTTTAAAGTTTCTTTTGGAACTTCTTTCTTTATACCGTTAGATAGTGTTTGCTTATCTATTACACCTGTATCAAACAGGCGTATTAAATTTTCTATAATCTCTTCAGTCTTCATTATTTCTTTTTGATATACTTATATATATTTTTTTTTTTTTATTTCAGATAAAAAAATATATAAAAAAAAAACACAATGGAAATTAATATTTGCAAATTTCTTAAAATTGGATTACACAATCCGTGTAAAAATAAAACTACAAAAGATTCTAATTATTGTAGTTTGCATAAGTGTAGATTAAAAACAAGTCATGTATTGCCGTGCTCAATATGTAAAAAAGGCACAAGAGCAAAAAATAAAATTTGTGCTGATTGTGGTGGAGTTTCAGTCAGAATAATGACACGTTATTGGAAATTTAAAGATTATAATGCTGAGTGCTTAACATTTAGACGTATTGATGTTTAACCATATAAAAAAATATGTTGTAATTTTGATAACTTATAAAAAAAATTAAACTTGCAATCTTCACTACCCCTATTTTAAAAAAGTTTTAATAAATCAAGTAAAATCACCATTTCATGGTGATTTATTATAAATATATATTTTAGGGTCGTTCTGCTGCAATTCGAGGTAAAAAAAAAAATTACAACAGAAACCCCAAAATACATATATATTAGATTGTTTGGTCGCAGATTTTACCACGCTTATGAAATGAAAAGTCCCATAAAGCTTTGGACAAAGTCAGGATTAGGGTAAATAGTCAAGTTGCAATAGAGGTTTTCCGAATGAATGGTGGATATATTAGATAATAAGGGTTATGGTCGAATGTCATGGTTCAGCTATCATTATACGGGTTCGAACACCTGTAGGCCCGGGCCTACGCCTAATTTTCAGAAATAGAAAAATTAAAAATTCCAAAAAATGCAATTGGGGTGGGGGGGTGGGGGGGGGGGGGGCATTTTCCCGGACCCTCCCCCACCCCCCCCCCCGCCCCCCACCCCCGGCATAATAACTGTATTAGCGGGCCTATGCCGTCAAAAGGGCCAAGCTACGCCCGTGTGGTTCTCCCTCAATATTGATTACACAATGCAGGCGCATCACTCAAATATTCTGTAGATATACTAGAGGTGAACTCTTTATGTAGGTATGAGGCGGAGGTAAAAAAGGGATTTGCAGAGAATTAAGGGAGGTATTTTGCAGATTGTCCATGTTGCAGAATCTGAAGAAAAACGCTTTTTCATTATTGTTATTGTTTAAATCCAGGGGTGTATTCTGGGCTAAAATATAAATAAGTAATATAATCGGAATAGGGTGTGTGTGTGTGAGTGTGTGTTAGGGGGAAGTGAGGGGGCGGGTGGGGTGGGGGGGGGGGGGGGGGGGGGGGGTGGGGGAGTGGGATGCGTATAATTAGATATATACTATCTGGATATCCCATTCCTGCCTATTGTTCAATGAGGGAATATTCAACAAAGGTCTTAAAAACAAAAACGACACTTTGCATAGTGTGTGCTTAAGTTGCTAGATATACAGTCGTGAAGAAATGCATCAAAGAAAAGGGCGTAACTGCCTGTATCTTTGGTGAAAATGTATATAGGGCACCCGTATTGCGTACACATTGAGGGAAAAAATATATACTGGTAACGTCTTTTTTATTATTTATTTTTTTAATTATCGGGCTAATTTATCAACATTTAAGCGTCGAAACAGACCTGTAATTTCTAGAGGGTATTTGGGCAATAGTTTTATCTACACGTATATAAAAAATAAATAATAACAAACTTTAATTTAATTGACGCATAATATTTATAAAGGCCTGCATTCTATCGAGTTTGCGGAGGCTTTTTTTTAGGAATAAACATTTAGACGAAACGTTATTCTGAGTGTTATTACACCCACCCCAACCCTATTACATTCCCCACCCTTTCCATTTTTGTGCTCTTTTAGATTTTTTAGAATGTTCGTACCTGTGAAAAAGTTGTAGGATATTAGTAATAACTGGGTGGATGCACACAAAAGCAAATATGCACCTTTTCACCCACGCACCTGGGTGGCGATGGGACAGCAACGGGAGTACACAGAGAAATAGAAAAATGTTTAATTCCTAATCTAGGAGCAACATTTTACAGGGTAGTCCAATTGTTGGTATTATACTAATCCGAGCCTTCTCTGACCTTATCAGCCCTTTTTACGATTTTGACCAGCCAGATCGCCACACACAAAAATAAATAAAAAAACAAACAAAAAAAAAAGGCTTTTAGGGTCAGAGAAGGCTCGGATTAGTATTATACCGGGTTCTGTCATAAGTCAGTACTCCCAGTGTCAACAGTGTTGGTCTAACTGCGCTCTTCGCGCAATATTCGTTCCCGCCTGTTACTGGTAAAGTGCAAAACCCAGTAGCAAGAAAGTGCAAAACCAGCAACAACTATTTTTATTCAAATTGTACAATGAAAAATATTTACTTGCAGAATACACATAAATTAAGATCCCGCATTTCTTTAAAATCCGATTTTAGAATAAAGTCCAAATACTATTGGAAAATGTCCCTTTAATTTAAATTGTATAATGTCCCTTTACTCAAATTTTATTTAGATCATGTCATTATTATAAACACTCATAAGTAACACCACCCAGTAAGTAATGAAACATTTTGAAAGAAGTGGAGGTGTATCTACTATTAGGCCATACACGCCCGGGTCTATACATCAATTTGAAAAATGAAAAAAATGAAAAAAAATAATTATGAAGAAAAACAGTCCAAATGCTATAAAAACTGAAGACAGAGGGAGTTGGGGTCAACATTTGTTTATTTCAGTGTAAGTAATTCACTTTTGTGAAATGTGAATTCTCAAATTTGGCCAAAAAATTATTTCTTCAAATTCAGATAAACGCCAAAACGCACCATTGCGTACCTAAGTCAAAAAAATGCCCCCGGACCACCGCCTCTCTTGTCAAGAAATGTTTTCTATTGGAGGTGATTTTTAGGTAATAGCATGAGGTAATGAGTCTGCAACGGATTTGCGAGGTGTGTTGGGTGTGGGTAGAGGAAAAATACACTGGGAGGTATTTCTGAGATTTCTTTGATATATATATAAAAATCCATGGGGATATTTTGTATAATTGTTTGTGAATTCTAAATAAACGGACCTTTGTTTTACTAAATGTGCAACTTTGTTTTACTAAATGTGCAACAATTTAATTAAATTCATTATATTTAAATAAACTGACACTATTTAAATAAATCCTCTCAAATTAAAATCTGTCATTTCTGCATAATACTCTCATTTTCATGGAGATGTCGAGCGCTGTCATTTTGCATTACTCCCATTTTTATGAAGATGTCGAACGCTGTCATTTTTGCATTACTCCCATTTTCATGGAGCTGTCGAGCACTGTCATTTCTGCATTACTCCAATTTTCATGGAGATATCGAGTACTGTTGAGCGCTGCCACTTTTGCATTACTCTCATTTTCATGGAGATGTCGAACGCTGTAATTTCTGCATTACTCTAATTTTCATGGAATTGTCGAGTGTGTCATTTCTGCAGTACTCACATTTCATGGAGATGTTGACTGCTGTCATTTTTGCATTACTCTCATTTTTATGGAGATGTCAAGCACTGTCACTTCTTTATTACTCTCATTTTCATGAAGATGTCGAGCACTGTAATTTCTGCATTACTCCATATCGGCGCTGTCTTTTCTGCATTACTGTCATTTTTATGGAGATGTCGAGCACTGGCATTTCTGCATTACTCTCATTTTCATGGAGATATCGAGCGCTGTTGAGTACTGTCATTACTCCCATTTTTATGGAGTTGTCGAGTGTTGTCATTTCTGCATTACTCCCATTTTTATGAAGATGTCGAACGCTGTCATTTTTGCATTACTCCCATTTTCATGGAGATGTCGAGCACTGTCATTTCTGCATTACTCCATTTTTATGAAGATGTCGAAATTGCTGTCATTTTTGAACTACTCCCATTTTTATGGAGATGTCGATCGCTTTCATTTCTGCATTACTCACATTTTCATGGAGATGTCGAGTGCAGTCATTTCTGCATTACTTCCATTTTTATGAAGATGTCGAACGCTGTCCTTTTTGCATTACTCCCATTTTCATGCAGCTGTCGAGCACTGTCATTTCAGCATTACTCCAATTTTCATGGAGATATCGAGTACTGTTGAGCGCTGCCACTTCTGCATTACTCTCATTTTCATGGAGATGTCGAACGCTGTAATTTCTACATTACTCTAATTTTCATGGAGTTGTCGAGTGTGTCATTTCTGCAGTACTCACATTTTCATGGATATGTTGACTGCTGTCATTTTTGCATTACTCTCATTTTTATGGAGATGTCAAGCACTGTCACTTCTTTATTACTCTCATTTTCATGAAGATGTCGAGCACTGTAATTTCTGCATTACTCCATATCGGCGCTGTCTTTTCTGAATTACTCTCATTTTCATGGAGATGTCGAGCACTGGCATTTCTGCATTACTCTCATTTTCATGATGTCGAGCACTGGCATTTCTGCATTACTCTCATTTTCATGGAGATATCGATCACTGTTTAGTACTGTCATTACTCTAATTTTCATGTAGTTGTCGAGTGTTGTCATTTCTGCATTACTCCCATTTTTAATGAAGATGTCGAACGCTGTCATTGTTGCATTACTCACATTTTCATGGAGATGTCGAGCACTGTCATTTCTGCATTACTCCAATTTTATGAAGATGTCGAAATTGCTGTCATTTTTGTACTACTCCCGTTTTTATGGAGATGTCGATCGCTTTCATTTCTGCATTACTCACATTTTCATGGAGATGTCGAGTGCAGTCATTTCTGCATTAATTCCATTTTTATGAAGATGTCGAATGCTGTAATTTTTGCATTACTCCCATTTTCATGGAGATGTCGTGTGCTGTCATTTTTGCATTACTCCCATTTTCATGGACATATGTCATCAACTGTAGCAGTCCAATAGGCACCTATGGTGCCTGGATATCTTAGAATCACCACCAGACCCTAGACAAACCAACAAACACATATACACACGCATCTACCTATTGAGGTCATACTTATCATATTATTTTTCACTTGGGATACAATTTTAATTTTTCTGGTTTTAAATGTTGGAGTTATCATGGTGTTTGGTATTTAAAAATGTTCATGCAATGAACACAATTGAATAAATGTTTAAAAAT
>JAWPHD010019799.1:0-34217 GCA_037043455.1 Cyrtodaria siliqua | reverse complement strand
TGTGATCCATCCATACCCTTGGGGCATAGCCCTGGGTTACTGTCCTAGAACTACCGTTAACATGCTGAATCAATGTCAATGTCAAATCGATGGAGTTAATAGTAGCATTTTTATAAAGTTGTTGGACTAACCCAGCCAACTATTGAACCCACGACTTGCATGCGAAGCGGACGTTCTACAACTAAAGAAATATAGAAAGATCGGACAGAGAAAGTAGCATTCAAGGAGGACAGTCAACCACAAAACACAGAAACAAATACGCATACAGTCAAACAAGAAGGCAAAAGTAATAATAAATGCAAATGACATCACAAACACAAAAGGGTTGCCAATAGGGCTACCGCCTTGGAACGGTCAGTGGCAAAGTAGGCCACTGGGGTTTTAAACCGGTTCTAGGGTGCACCAAACCTCACACTTACCCTACTGTCATCCCATTAAAACAGGACAGTGTAAATAAAGAAATCCCCGCCATGATCTAATTTCTAACCAACAAGGCAGCATCAATAGGCAATATAAGTAAAACACAAATATACTCGTGTAAATATAATACAAAATAAAAATAGCCTGGAAAGCCACAATGAAGGTACTCAATGACTTGGCAGAAGCCAGAGCAACAAGAGAATAAGCCATTAAGGGCACGACAAGAAAGATCATAGTCAAACATCAAACGCCAAGGTCCCAATGGGCTTTAGGTAGGCGCCATCATAGGGTCCACAGCCTGTCCGGTCATCGTATAATTAAAGAGGAAAGCACAATGGCAAACTGTAAAAGGATCCACCACCAAGCATGCAGTACGTTACAAAATTATAGGGTCATAACCTCTTTTGATAAACTTTTTAACAAGTTTAACAAAGATAGTATGAAAAGTGATCATGACCAAGAATCTTACGAAAATTATAAAATCACATCACCATAGAAATCAGGTTGTGATAGTCCTTGTCGCAGAAGAGTCCTTAAATTACTTTTATATTTGGAAAGAAGATCAGGGTTACGATAATAAAATTTTGCAAAGGTTTTACGAAGTTTATGGTAAAGGTAACCCTGATTGAGTAGTTTTTTAGTTACACAAAGATTACGAATAGTAAAGTCCTCAATTCCAGTACAAGCTCTTGAAAAACGAATAAGTTGAGACACATACACCTTATAAGAAGTTGCTCGGGGAACATCCCCATCCAAGTGGGGATGATTAACAATGTCAAAATTAAAATCATCTCTCTTGTCATAGATTTTGCTAATTACTTCACAATTTTCAGTCGAGAGATAGCCGCATAATTGCCACTAGATATGACTATGCGGGGTTTAACCCATGTTTGAGGTATGCAGCTGTGCTCCTCCACCATCAATTTATTAAACAGTTTATAATAAATATATTGCACTGACAGGCGTCCCCTTTATAGTAAAAGACATTCATTAACCAGGTAAGTTACAGTGAAAGTGGCGATATATTGAAAACAAAATGCATACCAGAAGATACGACAAAATCAATCAACATTAAAATATTTGTAAAATTTATACACTGTTGCATTAGGGCTGGCCTCTAAATCACTTTTTGAAGCTTTCATTCAACATTGAAAAAGGAGCAACGCCAAATCTCTATTAAGGAAATAAGCCCTTAAGTGTAAACTAACCGTAATGGAAAAAACAATAGATCCCGGACTTGTATTTTAACATATATTGTGAGATAACTACCTGACCCCTTTTCGACTTATTGCAAAATATAAATCATTCAACATTTGACTGTGGGGGTTAATTGTGGGGGTTATTTCTATACAACTTGGGTGTCTTTTTTTCCATTTAATGAAATGATGGGGGCATTCTACGACATCGAAAAATACCGTGGTCATTTTAGCTCACCTGAGCCGGAGCTATTTGGACCACCCTTCGTCCGACGTACATCGTCCGTCCATCGTCGTTAACTTGTTTCAAACGGCTTTTCCTCAGAGACGGTTTGGCCAATTTTAACCAAATTTCACATGGATGATACCAAAGTCAATGCCTGTCAAAGTGGTACAAATTGCAACATCCAAGATGGCCGCCATTACCACATATAGTTAAAACCTTACCAAATCTTCTGCTCAAGAGATTTTGCATGTTTTTCATAAACTTATATGGTGAAAACTTAAAAAATCTTCTCCTCAAAAACTGCTAAGCCATTTTGACCACAAGTCACATGGGTGATACTGCAGTGAATGCCTTCCAAACAAATTGTAACAAGAAAAGTCATAGTGTACAATATATACTATGACGACGAGCGGAATTAAGAATGAAAATTGTAGAATATATTTGTTTTAATTTATTGCATTGGAATTACAGCATCATGCGTGGTTTGTTTGTGTAAAATTAATAGCGAGTTCTATTTTGTGTAGCAACGGCAGAGATTAAAATGGAAAAGCGAAATAAAGATAGAATGTTTTTATTTGAAACTAAACGCCGAATTTAAGTGCTTTGCTATAACCAAGAAAGCGCTATATTCGCTTTTTTATATTAAGCAAAGACTGGAGGAGCTGGACAAAAAGAACCTTCGTTAAAACCGACAATTCGCTATAGCTGAGTTCCGGCTATACATATGTATGCAGGCTATATGTATTCTTTTGACAATAAATAATGTTTCAACGCACAATTATATAAAAACACACTGAATATATATGAATAATTACAATTTACATACGGTAATAATATGATGAATGACTATGAAATGTACATATTTTTAAATTCTTGCTGTACAGAAACAACATTACTGATGTGAAAAAAATAATTGTATGTACAACTCAGTGTGTCAGGTCTCTGCCAAGACTTGAACTTGGATCTCTTTTCTCGAAAGAAAAGCGTGTTTCCTTACACTACAGAGATCGCCCAGACATCACAAAAAGAGTGTACAAAACTAAGCGAAATTAATAAAGATGTAGATTAAAAAAATGTCAAACTAAAACTATCACTGAAGATTATAAATACCCCTGCAAACACATACCCCAAGACTACATGTATATGCGCAGTTCCATTTCATACTGATGCTTCTCACAAAGTTTGGGGAAAATCTGTATAGGAAATAGCATACAAAATAATTTTTTTGAGAAAAGTATTCAAGGGGCCAGAACTCACATCAACAATAGGTCAATGATCTGGAAGCTCTACTGATAGGCTTTTGATAGCTAGATCAACATTCCTTTCAAGTTTCATGAAAATATGTCAAGTAGTTTCTGAGTAGTCGCTACTATTTGTTACTATATAACTCTATGTAAACAAAGATGGCCGCAGCAGTCATGTTTAATGTCAAATCAGAAATTGTCAACAGGGATGTCGTGCTGATCATTTTAGAAAAAGTCCAATATCGATATCATAGTTTTCAAGAAGCAGTCGCTACGAATTATTTTTAGCTTTGGTGGCCATCTTGGATTTCACATCAACATGAATTTTTGCTAGGATCAACTAGTTATTATGAGCAATATTTCTATTATGTTTAATGAAAATTCATGCAGTAGTTTCAGAGGAGTAGTAAAAAAAGTTTTACGGACGGACAGTATTTAAAAAAAATATTTTTAGCTGTGGCGGCCATATCGAATTTCCAGCTGACCTGAAATTTTGCTAAGATCAACTAGATATCAAGAGCAACTTTCCTTTTAAGTTTCATGAAACTCTGTAAAGTAGTTTCAGAGGAATAGTCGCTACATGCTTTTACTATATAACTCTATGTAAACAAAGATTGCCGCTGGCAGCAGCCATGTTTAACGTTGAATCATAATGATTTTTGACAATGGTCATGTCATGCTGATCATTATAGTTTCAGAGGAGTAGTCGCTACAAGTTGTAAAGAAAGATGGCCGCCATCAAATAATTTTCAACAAGGATCAACATCATGTCATACTGATAATTTTAGCAAAAGTTCCATATCAATATCACTTATAGTTTTCAAGAAGTAGTCGCTACAAACTGTTTTTATAAAAATCTATTTTTAGCCGTGGCAGCCATGTTGAATTTTCGGGACACCTGAAATTTAGCTAGGATCAATTAGACATCAAGAACAACATTCCTGTGAAGTTTCATGAATATGTGTCAAGTAGTTTCAGGAGTAGTGGCTACAAGTTTTAACTATATAACACTATGTAAACAAAGATGGCCGCTGGCCGCCAAGTTTAACGTTGAATCAATAATTTTCGACAAGGACCAACATCATGTCATGTATATCATTGAAAAAGTCTCAATATCAATGTCACTTATAGTTTTCAAGAAGTAGTCGCTACAATTTTTTTTTTAAGAATCTGTTTTTAGCTTTGGCGGCAATCTTGGATTTCATCAACATATACTTTCGGCTAGGATCAACGGGACATCATGGGCAACATTTCTGTAAAGTTTCATGAAAATCCAACTAGTAGTTTCAGAGGAATAGGATATACAAAAAAGTATACGGACGGACGGCGGACACAGAACCACGGCATATGGTCTGCTGATATTTGATCAGTAGAGTTAACAAGAGGTCAATGACCTTGAAGCTCTACTGATAGGATTTTGATAGCTAGATCAACAGTCCTGTGAACTTCTATGGAAATGTGTCAAGTAGTTTCAGAAGAGTAGTCGCTATAGGTTTTTACTATATAACTCTATGTTAACAAAGATGGCCGCTGGCGGCCATGGCCATGTTTAGTCGAATCAACACAATATTTACTTTATCATATCATATCGTTTGGTAGAGTTATTCTCTAAACTAAGGAATAACGAGCAATAGTTCAAGTTATTGTATGACACATGTGGTTATATGAAATATATCAAATAGTTTAAAACCAACGTCATTATAAGCTGATATAATTCCCATGGGTAATCTGTGTTTTAACTTTATTTGATTATTGTTACATTAAACTAGCGCTGTTTCACTGAACTCAGAGGTGACTTGGATATATATATAGAACGTATTCATCGGGGTGTAGAACGCAGGAGGTACGTATACGTAACTACATGTGTTATAAGGACTGTAGAACGGAGGAGGTATGTATCAGTAATTACATATGTGATAAGGACTGTGAAACAAATGTGGTATGTATAAGTAACTACATAAAACTACATATGTTATAAGGACTGTAGAACAGAGGAGGTATGTCTAAGTAACAACATATGTGATAAGGGCTGTGAAACAAATGTGGTATGTATAAGTAACTACACATACTGATGTTATAAGGGCTGTGAAACGAAGGTGGTATGTATAAGTAACTACACATACTGATGTTATAAGGTCTGTAAAACGGAGGAGGTACGTATAAGTAACTACATGTGTTATAAGGACTGTAGAACGCAGGAGTTACGTATACGTAACTACATGTGATATAAGGACTGTAGATCGCAGGAGGTACGTATACGTAACTACATGTGTTATAAGGACTTTAGAATGCAGGAGGTACGTATACGTAACTACATGTGTTATAAGGACTGTAGAACGCAGGAGGTACGTCTACGTAACTACAGGTATTATTAGGGCTGTGAAAAGGAGGAGGGACGTAGAAGTAGCTACATGTGTTATAAGGACTGTAGACGTAGGTGGTACGTATAAGTAACTACATGTGTTATAAAGACTGTAGAACGCAGGAGGTACGTATACGTACCTACATGTTATAAGGAATGTAAAATGCAGGAGGTACGTACAAGTAACTACTTGTGTTATAAGGACTGTAGAACGCAGGAGGTAAGTATAAGTAACTACATGTGTTATAAGGACTGTAGAACGCAGGACGTACGTATACGTAACTACATGTGTTATAAGGACTGTACAACGCAGGAGGTACGTATACGTAACAACGTGTGTTATAACGGCTGTTAAACGCAGGAGGTACGTATACGTAACTACATGTGTTATAAGGACTGTTAAACGCAGGTGGTACGTATAAGTAACTATATATGCTATAAGGACGGTAGAACGCAGGAGGTACGTATACGTAACTATATGTGTTATAAAGACTGTAGAACGCAGGAGGTACGTATACGTAACTATATGTGTTATAAGGGCTGTAAAACGCAGGAGTTACGTATAAGTAACTACATGTGTTATAAGGACTGTAGAACGCAGGAGGTAGGTATATGTAACTACATGTGTTATAAGGGCTGTAAAACAAATGTGGTATGTATAAGTAACTACATATGTTACAAGGCTGTGAAACAAAAGTGGTTTGTATATAAAGTAACTTCACATACTGATGTACAGTTATAAGGGCTGTGAAACAAAAATGGTACGGGTATGTTATTACACATGAAAATGGTGCGTATAGATAACTACGCATGCTGTAAGTAACTAAACATGCTGATGTTATAAGGCCTGTGGAACGAAGATGGTACATATAAATGACTATGCATGCTGATGTTATAAGGCCTGTGTAACGAAGGTGGTACGTATAAATGCCTATGCATGCTGATGTTATAAGGCCTGTGGAACGAAGATGGTACATATAAATGACTATGCATGCTGATTTTATAAGGCCTGTTGAACGAAGATGGTACTGTAACATATAAATGACTATGCATGCTGTTGTTATAAGGGATGTGTAACGAAGGTGGTACGTATACATAACTGCGCATGCTGATGTTATAAGGCCAGAGAAACGAATGTGGTATGTTTAAATAACTACATTTATTGATGTTATAAGGTCTGTGGAACGAAGGTGGTACGTATAAATAACTACACATGCTAATGTTGTAAGGCCTGTGGAACGAAGAGGGTACGTTTAAATAACTACGTATGCTGATGTTATAAGGCCTGTGGAACAATGGTGGTACGTATAAATAACTACACATGCTGATGTTATAAGATCTGTTGAACGAAGAGGGTACATATAAATAACTACGTATGCTGATGTTATAAGGGCTGTGAAACGAAGATGGTACGTATAAATAACTACACATGCTGATGTTAATTTGTTAGCACAGTTACATAATTTCTTTGTGTAAATTTATTTGACCACGTATAAGTCAAATTACACAGTTTTGCATATTAGTTCTGATAATATTGAACCATTGAGAATGATAAATACCAATAGAATCGAGGCGATGCAATACTCTATATAGTATATTAGATAGTTTTCCTTCCTTAGAAGATATGATTTTAGCCCAGAAACTTTTCATTTTGGTTTTTATGAAAATATGTAAAGGAAATCTGCCTAATTCGCCAATTACCATACCTTATCAGTACATCCTTTGACTTCAAGAATGGATTTGCAATACTTGAAATGGAAGAACTCAATACTGTTAAATGTTTGAAAACCCACATTTATAAAATATACAACACTATAAGTGTAGCCATTATGTCAAATAGTTTAAGTTGAATATCTGTAGGTAACCCTAATTTCGTGGCTTCATTTTTGGCAATATAGAATGTTGCTTTTTTAGCTTGATCAATTAATTTAAATCTTGTTTAAAAGTAAGTGCCACGGACGCTAAAAACGATACCCAAATAATTAATTATGTATCAACACCTAAGGATTGCCTATCATATACAAAAACAGGAATGTCTTTGATTTTTGATTGACTGAAGATCACAAATTTAGTCTTGGCAGGATTAACATCCAGATTCTGAGTTTTGCAATATAATAGCATATCATTAAAGCTGCTTGCGATTGTTCAGGTGACTCTGCTAAAATGACAGTATCATCCGCGTACAATAGATATAGTTTGACAAAATGTTCTAACTCTGCCGTGTCTAATGCTGAGTGTATTAGGCCGTAACATGACTTAAAATCATTTAAGAATATTAAAATGTACTGGAGATCGAATTTCTCCTTCACGAACGCCAATGTTACCGTCAACAAAAGTTTGCTGTGCTGCCATCAATCTTAATACAAGATTTAGATTGTTGATACATAAAACATTTTACAAAAATCAACTCAGTTTCTAATCAATTTGATCCAAAATGCATTGATAATTATAGAGTCGATGAAGGCACAATAACGCTTCTGTTTCTTACATAAATATATATCAATAAGGCAATTTAAACTCATGAGTAGAACGGAAGAGGTGTGAATAAAAAAAACAAGATATGTTTGCAACATAAAGATTAGCACATGTAAGGCCATATATCACGTATGTATTTTGTGGTGGAGGCAGACCACCCACTTATTCCTTGGTAGAACAGGTACTGCATACCTCCCGCCATCCGTAATGGTGGAGGCAGACCACTAACTTATTCCTGGGTAGAACTAGTACTGCATACCTCTCGCCATCCGTAATGGTGGAGGCAGACCACCCACTTAATCCTGGGTAGAACTAGTACTGCATACCTCCCGCCATCCGTAATGGTGGAGGCAGACCACGCACTTATTCCTGAGTAGAACTAGTACTGCATTGCTCCCGTCATCCGTAATGGTGGAGGCAGACCACCCACTTATTCCTGGGTAGAACTAGTACTGCATACCTCCCGCCATCCGTAACGGTGAAGGCAGATGTTGATGTTATAAGGCCTGTGGAACGAAGGTGGTAGGTATAAATAACTACACATCCTGTGGAACGAAGGTGGTACACATAAATAACTAGACATGTTGATGTTATAAGGTCTCTGGAACGAAAGTGGTACGTATAAATAACTACACATGTTGATGTTATAAGGTCTCTGGAACGAAAGTGGTATGTTTAAATAACTACACATGTTGATGTTATAAGGTCTGTGGAACGAACGTGGTTCGTATAAATAACTACAGAGTATCCGTACGAATCGACATTTCTCACTTACCAGTTGAGCTCCCAGTGCTATTCGAACCCACAGCGGTGAGAATCGAGAAGGTTTATGCAACGTCTTAACCCCCTGGTCACGAGAGTGCTGATACATGACCGATAGCTCAGGGTAACATGACCGATTAGCTCAGGTATATACATTGAGGATCGAGTTTTTTCTTGTTTATTGAACTGTATCTAGGGTATAACAGTAAATAATACTTATAATACTTCGAACTGTACCTTTATGAAGACAAGAAATCCGCGGATTCACATGTCTCTCCTAACCGGGGCGGGACTTAAAAATAAAAGATACATGATGCTTAAATGAAAGTTTGTAAACATTGTAATAACTAAAAACGATGGAGTTTACAGTTTGCTGAGAGGACATTTAAGTGCATTATTTATTTTTTAAAAAACAAAATGTCGTTCTACATAAAAAAAAAAATAATAATAAAAAAAATCAAAAAAATCATCAGCTCCAAAAAGTAGGTCAAAGTCATAGATGAAATCCATGCATCCAAAAGGATGTACTACCCAAGACTCAACTATGTCAAAATAGAATGTTTTGTCTTCCAAAGATTAAGCTATAAACGAGGTTTTAAGCATCTAGTGCATAATTATAGTTCATGAGAAAGGGATGTAAATGTCACAATTAAAGTTATCTGCCTTTGCTTGGATGGTGAAGGTCACATCCACATTTGTTTTTGACATGTTGTGATGTACTACCCAAGAAATAACTATAAGTGAAGTTTGAAAGGTCTAATGCATACAGTTTATGAGAAAGTGACCTAAACGCAAAAGATGAAGGTAAACATTATAAGATTATCTGCTCTTTGTTTGGAGGGTCAAGGTCACATCCACATTTGCTTGTCACGTTGCGATGCAACTATAAGCAAAGTTTGAAAGGTGTAGTCGATACAGTTTGCGAGAAATTGACCTCAACGCAAAAGTTGAAGGTAACAAATATTAAGTTATCTGCCCTTTGCTTGGAGGGTCAAGGTCACTTCCACATTTTCTTTGTCACGTTGCAATGTACCACCCAAGATATAACTTTAAGCAAAGTTTGAAAGGTCTATAGTGCATACAATTTGTGAAAAAGTGACCTAAACGCAAAAGTTGAACTTAAAATGATTAAATTATCTGCCCTTTGCCTAGAGGGTCAAGGTCACTTCCACATTTGCTTTGTCACGTTGCGATGTACAACCCAAGATACAACTATAAGCAAAGTTTGAAGGTCTAGTGCATACAGTTTGTGAGAATATGACCTAAAAGCAAAAGTTGAAGGTAAAAATATTAAGTTATCTGCCCTTTGCTTGGAGGGTCAAGGTCACTTCCACATTTGCTTTGTCACGTTGCAATGTACCACTCAAGATACAACTATAAGCAAAGTTTCAAAGGTCTAGTGCATACAATTTGTGAAAAAGTGACCTAAACACAAAAGTTGAAAGTAAAAATTATTAAGTTATCTGCCCTTTGCTTAGAGGGTCAAGGTCACTTCCACATTTACTTTGTCACGTTGCGATGTACCACCCAAGATACAACTATAAGCAACATGTGAAGGTCTAGTGCATACAGTATGTGAGAAAATGACCTAAACGCAAAACTTGAATGTTGACGCCTTTGCCTTCGCCTTCGCCGCCGCCGGAAAAGCAACACCTATGTCTCTTTTTTCCTTCGAAACGGCGAGACAGACAAAAAACAATAATTAACAAGTTAGCTGAACTAAATACAAAACTTTGTTGATAATTCATTGTTTTTAGAAAAGAAATAAAACAAAAACAAATGGAATGAAAAACCTGCTTGTCTTTGTTAATATGTCTACTTCATAAAAACGTTTAATTGCTCATCATCTGATACAAAATTAAATACCACGATTTTCTCATGCAGTTGTATGTACAGGTACTTATACAAATTCTCTCCCCCACAAATACAATAGGCTCAAAATATTTCCTTAATTAGAAAACTGTTGTTTTAGTGTTATGTTATATGACATACATGGTAATTAAAATGCAAAGCATGTAATACTTTGAATACTAAACGTGACGGGTGTATACATAATTAACAAAAGTTGATAGTTTGATCAACGTGTAATGCGGATAGGAGAATGATATCAAAATTAAATGCTTTAATCGGATATGGCGTATTTTTACTATTTGTTACATTTTTAATTTGCAAATACGTGGGTATTGGAATGATCTTGAATTTCAGTTCTTGACTATATGTTTAGTATAGTGGAGTGGGTCATAACGCTTGGATCATCAAGCCCATTCTTTTTGACTTTAAAGTAGAATATCACTTAAGCCAGTGCTAGGAGGCGTGAGATGAGTTGCACTGTACATTACCTCTCATGAACAGACTCAATAAAGCCGATTCTGCTACTTATGTCTCTTGTTTGTGTTTGTTGCTTTCAAGGGATCCCCTTTTCAGTATTTATTGACATTCGCACTAGCGTCTGTTTAGTGCTGACTACAAATCAGTAGTGTTATTACTTACAAGTTCTTTCGGATCATTCAGACAACTACTTGAATTTGTTCCCGTTCTGTTTGTTGGAAGAGACTTCGACACCTTTCGGTGGGTCTATAGCATACACTAAATGTTTGTCTAGATACGAGGTCGTTGGCGTGTTATAGACATTATTTGACATGGACGCATGTGTGTGTTGCAAAGGAGTTTTATTCGTACGGAGAGTATTAATAAAGTGAATGGAGGTGTGTTTTTGATGTTGTTTTGTCGATCGCAGGTAAAATAATGAAAAAGGTTCGCTATACAGCTGTCTAATATACGGGTTTTCAGTCATGTTTCATAAGCTTGAATTTGGTAGTAAACCAAGCGTTAAACAGCTCGTATTTGCTTTAGGTACACGACCACTAACCTTATATACAGCTATAGTAGCTTTAACGGATAGTTTTGTAACAATCTTAGGATCGATATTTTACAATTTCTTTCCAATATATATAGAAAGTAGATGAAAGTACAAGTAGGATTTTGAAAATAATCTCTCTCTCGGTGATCTATAAGTAGCTTACGCAATCCTGTTCTGTTTGATTCACTCGATAAAAATGACAGTCTAATTAATCGTCACCTTAATAGTAAAAGGTTCTATTTGCTTTCTTCGTTCATTTCTCATAGCACCTTTTACCTCTAAGGTGACGAGATGTAACATTGTTTCTTAAACTGCAATTTGTTTTAATAATTGCTATAAATAACATTCATGCAAATGTAATTTCGTAAAGGTATAACGAAGTTTGATTTTTGTAGTAAAGTTGAATCCCCCAAATCTATCTCTAGTAGCTGTTGAACAGAGTGGACGTGTTTTTGCTCGTCTCTGTTTCGGACAGGCAGTTGGCTCCCCATACGCGGTTCCTATATTACATAAACACTGATTTAAGCGTTTTATTGTTTTTGATTGCAGTGGGAAATGTTTCGGTCTTGTTGCCTTGACGCAAACATGACAAGATAAAGGCAAATAGTTTTCTTAGAAATTGCTACAGCTTTCAGATTTCAACATGGCTGCCATTTTTTAAACGTGGTTTTAAAACATGTCGGAGGTGGGGGTGGGGAGTGGGGGCGAGGGGGTAAACAGTTTTCAGCTGAAACGAATAACCAAAACACTTGCATAAACTGTATGCCATAATGCCATAAATAGGGAAAAGTATGTCTATTCACTTCGTACAAGGAGTTCCTAGACTTTATCTTGTAAAATACAATAGCTAATATGGCGCATGCCGTCATTTTTGTGTGCATGCCCAAAAAATTATATACTAGTTTTAGTAAGACCGGATTAATTCCTATCATGCAAAAGTAAACCTATTTTGTACTGGGTGTAATCAGTGTCTAACAGCATTTAGAGCCAAGTATTTAAGACTGAAATTGTTGTACATCAAAAATAAAGTTTTGCATATCTGAATATGCCTATTGAAATTATATGACATTAAGATGAAAACTATGTACATACATTAGTTATATATACGTGTGCTGTACCTCAAATTTTAAGAATATCACCTGTTGGACTGTAATTATGCCAGTAACACCAGTAGTTCTATAGTTCTACTTCAAGTTTCATTTTTCTGTTTTCCCAAGTAACTTTTCTTGGGTCGTATCCATATCAGTCATGAACGATATATATCACGGGTAAAACCAGCAACAACTATTTTAAAAATATAACCAACGAATTTATTCAAATACTACAATGGAAAATATTCACTTACAGAAAATACCTAAAATGGATCAAGTATTTCTTTAAAATCCAATATTCGAATAAAGTCGACATAACATGGGCAAGTGTCCCTTTAATCTGAATTTTCAGGTGTCCTTTAATCCAATTTCACTTCAAATATTTCCTGGTTTATTCATTCACAATAGTACAAATGTCCAAATAATAAATTGTAACTTTTATTATAGATGAACATAACATTTTTTTATCCTCTCACAATATATTTGTATTCACAGCATACAATATTTTGTAAATTCTCAATTAAAATAATGAACCAGATACTCCACTTTGAATGCTGATACTGAAAAAAAATAACTCCAAAAGGCTGTATTTATACTATCATAGAATGTCATAGAACATTTAGAATATTACAATAAGATAAACAAGTTATTTTTAAATAACCTTAACAGTCATATGATGTATCACCTGATAATCTAGAATTAACTAGAATCAGCTATTTATATGTATGCTATTAATAGAAACAATCTGACAGCTGGATCAATACATATGTACATGTACACTTATATAGCATTATATACATGAGGGTATCAATATATATTCGGAATTCCCGGGGAATCACTATAAAATACCATACTGTATACGTTTGTTTTTATGGTAGTTTACGTCATTTTCAACACATGTAAGGTTATATATGACGGTCGATTTTTTGTGGTGGAGGTAGACCATCCACATTTCCTGGGTAGAATCAGTACTGTACACCTCCCGCCATCCGTAAAAATCGACACTTCCTCACTAACAAGTCGAACTCCCAGTGGGATTCGAACCCGCAGAGGTGAGAGGTATTGTATACGCAAAAATCCGAAAGCACTCTGTCGATTTATCATAGTATATTCATGGCGGGTCTGTCCTCGATGAGCGCTGTTTTTATTGCCTTTTCCATTTTCGACGATAGGCTATGTAATATAATTTATAACACGTTACTGGATGTGTTATTTAATTTAAAGATGGTGGGTGGAACATTTGGTCGTCATGGGACTCGTACAGTGCCACGTGCAGTACAGGCATGACGACTAGAGGTCGCACGCGTACTAATCCTGCGCCATCACAGTTTGGTACAAAGTACAAAAAACAATTAGAAATATTATTTTCAACTGCAACAAAATAGTTTCTGATCATGATATAGTAAATAACACTCATAAGGAGTGTGAGTGTAATATATATACATTTTGCTATGCTCCAGCAGGTCATGTCATCACTGGTAATTTTGATATTGCAGATAAACGTATTCAGCATCTGTTTTCTAAGGGTCTTAAATATAGAATACCTTCAGTAATTGTTTTTAATGAATGTCGTGCTCTGATCGCCAAATCCATTGAGGATTTTAGTATAAAATGGGGTCGTAGAGAACTTGCGGACCCAAACTCTCTGTCTAGTTGGAACGAGTAATTTGTTTTAAATTATAGATACACGTATTTTATAATGCTAACCCCTCTTTACTTCCTCCTAGACCTAGGTTTTCGTTTCGGGAATTCAAGAATTTCAAAAAAAAATGTTTTAGTGCCTGCTGATAAATCAGCTAATAATGTAATTTTTGTTTGACGTCAATGTTTTATCTCTTGATCTAAGTACCACTAATTCGTATACTCCAGTTCAATCTACTGAGGACATACATATCACTCGGTGCGTGCACTACTTTCAAGGCTGGGGTAGACGAAAAGCAACATAAACTGCAAACCATGTACTGGATTCCTAAATTACATAAAAATCAGTATAAGGCTCGCTTTTTTCAAATTGTAGGGCCTGCACCACCACAAACATCTCCAAACTTGTAACATGGTGTCTTACTGCCGTTAAAGATCACGTTAAACAATATTGTGCTAAAACTTACGAAAACTCTGGGATTAATTTATTTTGATCTATTAAAGATTCAGAAGACGTTCTTGATAAAGTTTGTAATATAAGTACTTATGACTTCGCTGCACTATATACAACAGTATCACATCACCTTATCAAAGACAAGCAATTTGCTCTTATTAAAAAAACATTTGCTAGAGAAACAAGAGGCCCAAGAGGGCCTGCGGACGCTCTACTGGCAAAAGCTAAAGTTTGTGCATAAGGGGCCATAACTCTGTCACAGATCATTCAACCAGAACATGGCGATGACATGCGCATCAAGGCTTGGCACTGATCATCCCTGCCACGTTTCGAAGAAATCTTGCAAGAGGTTCAGGAGAACTAGTCTGTACAAAGTTAGTGTTTTAAAACCTTTAAAAGGTCATAACTCTGCCAACATTCATTCAACTGGAACACGGCGATGATATGCGCAACTAGGCTTAGTAGTCATCATCTCATCCCCGCCAAGATTCGTTTAAATCCGGCATGGGGATGAGGAGAGAACTAGTCGGGACAATGTTTGTGTATTAAAACATTTAAAGGTCCATAACTCCGGCAAAAATCATTTAAGCCGAAACAAGGCAATGATGTGCACAACTAGGCTTAATACTGATCTTCCTTGCCAAGTTTCCTGGAATCTGGTAAGGGCTTCAGGAGAACTTGTCAAATATCTTCCAACCACACACGGTGATGATATGCACAACTAAGCTTGGCAACGATCATCCATGAAATGTTCGTTAAAATCCGACCAGGGCTTCAGGAGAACTAGTCCAGATCAAATGTGTGTATTTAAATCTGTAAAGGGCCATAACTCCGCCAAATCATTCAACCGGAACACAATGACGATATGTACAACTAGGCTTGGTACTGATAATCCGGCCTAATGAAGGTCCTGTTGTCTTAACGAGACAAACATTTAAATACAGCATATTTGAACTAATTCAAGGACCATAACTTCAGGTTGGTTTTCGAACTTGTCCAAAAATAAGCATAAACGTTGACAGGAAATGAAGCTTTCATAGAACACAATCTGGTCAAGTTTGGTTAATATCGGATGAACAATGAAGGCCCTATCATCTTAACGTGGAAAAATACAGCACTTTTTACTCAATCAAAGGCATACCTCAGGTGTTACTGATCCGATCTGGATGGTTTTCCAACTCATCCGGTCTTTCATTTATATCAATAATCGCGTAAAGTTTGAAAAAGATCGGATGAAAAATAAAAGGCCCTATCGCGTTAACGAGGCAAATTATAGCAATTTTAACTAAATCAAGGGTCATAACTCCAATATTGCTGGTCCGAACTGGCTGGATTTCGAACTCGTCCGAGCTTTCATTGATATCAACAATCTGAAGCAGAGTTTGGTAAAGATCGGAGAAAAAATGAAGGTCACATTGTGTACGATGCAACATATGACAATTTTAACTAAATCAAGGGCCATAACTCCGGTGCTACTAGTCCGAAACTGGCTGGTTTTAGACTACACACATCCGAGCTTTCATTGATATCAACAATCTGAAAAAGTTTGAAAAAGATCGATTGAAACCTGAAGGCGCTATCGTGTTAACGAGGCAAATGTTAACGGACGGACGACGGACAACTCGTCGTCACATAAAAACTAAATTTGTGGCATGTAATAATATCAAAGCGTTTTTACTTACGGCAGTTTAGACAATTACACTAAACGGACGTGCCAAGAAGTTTGTGAAGCACTCATTATCCTATTAGATAATATTTTCGTCAGGAATGGAACTACCGGTTATAGACAAATTGTTGATATCCCTATGGGTACGAACTGTGCATCTGTTGTCGCAGATTTGTTCTTGTATAGCTATGAAAGAGATTTCATGTTGAGCCTTTTATCCGATACTCAGGCAGATGTAATTGAAGCCTTTAATGACACCTCTTGGCATTTGGATGACATTCTGAACACTGACAATCCTTTTTTTTTCTACTATGGTTAATAATGTATATCCTAAGGAACTTCAACTCAACAAGGCTAACATTTCTGATACTTTGTCGCTTTATTGACATCTCTCTATTTAAAATGGCGAAATAATTACTAAAATCCTATGACAATAGAGATGATTTTAACTTTAATATTGTTACTTCTTATGGGGTCTATGTTTTTCAACTTATTCGTTTCTCTAGAGTCTGTAGTCATGTTGAGGCCTTTAATATTCGTAATATTTGTATAACTGAAAAGCTACTCCAGCAGGGCTACCGTTATCATAAACTTCGAAAAACATTGCAAAATTGTATAATCGTAGCCCTGATCTACTTTAAAATCTAAAAGTAATTTAAGAACTCTTCTGCGACAAAAACTATCACAACCTGACTTCTATGGTGATGTGATTTACAAACTTTTTAAGATCCTTCGTCACTTTTTTAACAAGTTTAATAAAGATTGTATGGAAGTGAGTACACTGTCGTACAATCTATATTAAACGTGTTTAAAAAGTTTATCAAAAGAGGTTATGAACTTATCATTTTGCAACGTACTGCATGTTTAGTGGTTGACCCATTTACAGTTCGACACTATGTTTTCCTCTTTGATTGTGTGATGACCGGACAGATTGTAAACCCTATGATGACGTCTACCTAAACAGGCTATGAGCCATACATTTTTTTGTTACCATCTCAAGGGACAAATTCTTACCAGTACCATGTTAGTGAGTACCTTGTAGAGAAAACAAATCCATGATAGCAGTTCCAACATGGTAGCTGATTCCTGTTATTAGAGTTATCTCCCCCTTTTAAATAAATGTAATGTTTCTTTAAAAAATCATTTTCACCGAAACTACAAGAGCTACAGGTCTAATATTTTGCACGTATCATCAATTTAGGGTCGTCTACCAAGTATTTATAAAATGGTGACCTCCGGGTCAAATATGGCCCAACCCCCGGGTAAATAGTTTGACATAGAGTTATGTAGAAAATCTTTAAAAAAACTTCTTCTCTAAAAGTGTAAGAGCTAGAGGTATTTTATGCATGTAGCATAAGCTTATGGTCCACTAGCAAGCTTGTTAAAATGTTAACCCTGTGGGCATATTTGGCTCCGTCCCAGGGGTCATGTATTTATATAGTCATATAGAAACATCTTTAAAAACTCTTCTCTAAAGAAACAAGAACCAGAGGTCTACTATTTTGCAAATAGTAGAAACTTATGCTTTTCTACCAGTTTTGTTCAAATCGTAACCCTGTTGTCAAAAATGGCCCGGTCCTGGGGTTACAGTTTTACAATATTAGTTATTGGGTTTGTTACTGACCCCCTACAGAAATATGTGGGGTCAGTAAGATTTATAGGGGCGAGGCGATAGCCGAGCCCCCCTATACATCTGACTGACCCCACATATTTCTGTAGGGGGTCAGTAGCAAACCCAATAACTGATTTATTGCATCGAGCACCTTTTTTTAAAGAAAAACGCCGATATTTAACCCATTTTAATGGAGCGTCAACGTCATTGAGACGGTATGCCCAATTTGACGTCATTATTAAATTTACTTATTATATTTGTTACTAACGCCTTAAAGAACTATTTGCAAATGATTTAAACTTTGAATCTGAATTGTAGTCCATGTTGTTTTAGTGACCCTCTATGAAATTTACTGACCCACTATAGAATAACAGAGGGTCACCATGTGACCGCTCTAATCCAATGAAACTCCTAGGATTTTGTGCGAGGTGCAATAAAGAGTTATGTAGGAAAGTCCATAAAAATATTATTCTCCGAAACTACAAGAGCTAAACGTCTAATACTATCCATGAGTATGGATCTCTACCAATTCTGTTCACAAATGGTGATCCTATGGTCAAATTTCGCCCGGTCACGGGGGTCACACTTTTACATAGAGTTATGTAAGAACGTCTATAAACATCTTCTTCTGTGAAACTACAAGAGCTAGAGTTCTATTAAGCTGCATGTTGCTGAAGAGTATTGTCCTCTACCAAGTTATTTAAGTGGTGACCCTGGACTCAAGCCTAGAATTAAGTTTGGCCCGGTACCGGGGGTCACACTATTACATTGAATCATATAGGACATCTTCTCTGATCATGCTGATACTTCAAAAGCTAAATAATAGTTCGCAGGTAGCATACGCTTATGATCCCCTACCTAGTTTGTTCAAATCGTGACAAGGGGGCCACTACGGGTTCACAGTTTTACGGATTTATATAAAGTGTTGTTGTTGTTTTTCGTTGTTGTTTTTTAGAACATGAGAGCACTTTGGGACAAAGTCTGTGCGTTCGTGAAAACATTGCATAGTGACTTTATATTGACCGTTACCCGTAGCAGATACATGTTTAGTCAGATTAATTGTCGAGTGTAGGTACTGCAGTATATTACCAGTTAAATGGTTGGTATACTCAAATTGTGTAATTGGTGCTTATTATATAATATTGAGTACTTACTATATATGTTTTTCGATAATTATATTGAACCTTTCAATGGTATATACATGTAAAATATAAGTATTAGTATATAAAAACACCGAGTAAGTGCTACCTATATGTGTGTGTATGTGTGTGTATGTATGTGTGTATTTATGTATGTATGTATGTATGTATGTAAGTATGTATGTATGTATGTATGTATGTGTGTATGTGTGTATGTGTGTATACATATGTATATATGTATGTATGTGTGTGTGTGTGTGTGTGTGTGTGTATGTGTATATATATGTATGTATATGTGTATATGAATATGTGTGTATATACATGTGTATGTGTATAGGTGTGCATAGGTGTGCATATGTGTGTGTACGTATATATGTATGTATGTGTATATGTATGAGTACGTATGTGTATATATATATATTATATATATATATATATATGTGTTTGTGTTTTATATTGCCTATTAATACGACCTAATTGGGCCTGGAGGGTATTACTTTATTTACAATGTCCAGTTTTATTGGGATTACAAATTATTAAGAATGAGTTTTGGCGGCACCCAACAAAATTTGCCCTTTTATCGCTGACCGTTTCAATGTGGTAACCCTATTGTCATACATATTGTGTTTGTGGCATCGTATACTTTGCTTCTACTTGTCCTTGTAATTGTTCTTTATTTGGAATGTGGGTTTTCGGTTGACTGCGTTATGTGAATGATACATTCTCTTTCGACTTTGATACCTACTTTAAATTTGTATTGATATAAACATGTTTAAATGTGTTGGTTTGGATAGTTCCGTTTATTGGGATGAAAATAATATAAGAGTGAGGTTTAGTGCACCCTAGAACCTGGTTTAAACCCCCAGCGGCTTTTTTGCCACTGACCGTTCCAAGTTCCAAACTTTAAAGATATCACTTTTCTATGAATACGCTTTTAAAGGCATTTTCTGTAGTTTTTCATGCGCAGCATTTTGTGTAACTTCTCTTCTAAAACTATTGGATGAATTTTCCTAAAAAGGTACAGGAATGTTGCTCTTGATGTCTAGTTGTATTTATTGTCTTTTTTTTTTATTTTTTTTATTTTTTTTATTGTCTTTATTTATATAAATGCCTATTATTAGAAACATACGTAAAATAGGAAAAATATATCATTTTGTAAAAATTCAAACAAAATTAAAAAATGTACGCATAATGGTATGGTTCCAAAAACCAATATTAAATCTCAATAATGCATGGTGACCTATTATTTTAATTGCATATATCGTCTTACTATATGTTCAAATAAGTACCTAGGAAGTTTGAACACATTCTGTTATTAGGAACATAACAAAAAAGGAAAATATACCATTCCTATATAATTTCATATAAAACTTGGCCTTTTAGCATAGGGGTAGGGTTTCAAAACGAATTTCTAAACAAGTATGGGGACCTAACATTTTTATTGCACATTTTGTTTTTATATATGTTAAACTATGTGCTTAGAAAGTTTAAACAAATTCTCTTATTGGGAACATACACACAAAAATGGAAATTGTATCATTATGGGCTAATTTGTGCATACATTGTGGTAATGGTCTCAACATATTTTGTAAAAAAAATATAGGTTTTACATAAAGATGAGCTTTAATTGTTATTATTATTAAATGTTCTCTACTTTAATACAATTTTAGCACAATTGTGACCAATGAATAAATGATTAGACTTCAAAAATGTCTTATTTATCTATTTCATGGACTTGTTCAACTTTTTGGACAGATTATTAATAACATGATGGTGGCATTACACATTATTTTTTAAAATTTTAACAATTTAGGTGACCTACCATTATTTTTGCATTTTCTTTTTATATATATAACAGACTTAATGTACAAAAAGTTTAAAGAAAATCTCTTATGCAGAAAAAACTAGTATGGTATAATATATGTGATCCTAGTGAGTTGAGTTTAAACGTAAATTGCTTAAGTCAAACGCGTAGATTGTGTTAAAAGATGTGTCACGTTGCTATCGTATTGCCTTCAAGCATTATTATGTTTGAATATTGGAATACGTACACCCGTGAATAGTGCGGTATATTATGAAATATGATATGCGGTTTGTTAATATGTTTAGTGTTACCTGAGTGCATAAACACTGATACATAAAGAGCTATTTTCACGGGTTGTGTATTTTGAAGAAGATTATGTTTTAAATTATTTCAAAAGATAAACCTTGAATATCTTCTTTCAGTTATATGAACAACGCCTGGTTTGTGCACAAACCAAAACCGATGGTTTATATAGTTTGATAGTCCGTTTTATTAAAAACATGTTTATCACATTGTCGAAGACGTGAGGGTTAGAGGAAGATAGAGAGAAAGAAATGAAGAAAAAGGAAGGAAGTAAGAATGAAAGGAAAGAAGGAAGGATGGAATGAATTAATGAACGAAGAAAGGAATTGAGTAAGGACGGAATTGAGTAAGGAAGGAATTGAGTAAGGAAGGAATTGAGGAAAGGAAGGAAGGAATGATGGAAGGAAGGAAGGAAGGAAAGGAAGGAAGGAAGGAAGGAAGGAAGGAAGGAAGGAAGGAAGGAAGGAAGGAAGGAAGGAAGGAAGGAAAAGGAAGGAAGGAAGGAAGGAAGGAAGGAAGGAAGGAAGGAAGGAAGGAAGGAAGGAAGGAAGGAAGGAAGGAAGGAAGGAAGGAAGGAAGGAAGGAAGGAAGGAAGGAAGGAAGGAAGGAAGGAAGGAAGGAAGGAAAAATAAATCAAAGAAGTGTAGGACGATAGGATTGAAAAAAGAAAGAATAAAATCAATGAAGGAACTACTCGTGTATAATCTATACAGCCCAGAGTCCGTAGGCAAACTACCTTAATTGTATAACTAAATTGACATCGATGGCTTTTTTTATTTATGATCTGTTTATTTAAGAACCGGTAAAAGCGGATAACAATTGTATATAAAGAAATAATGTATTGCTTTTGTTTAGCTTAAATCGATTATGAAACAAGCTACACAGCTAATTTAAATCGATATCGATCGTGCGGATGACAGCGTTGATGTGATCTTGGCGTGAGAATAAGCTATATAATGCGGGAAAACCCCACGTGTGTGAGCAAGTGACCACCGTACCCTATAATTACACCTCTGTGAGGGAAATATAACCCGGATTGCATTGGCGAGATCAGGCAGTGCAAAACATATCAAGGAGACATGCTATTTCCCATATACTTATCATCATGTTTTCGTAGTGTTTTCCTCATTTATATCTACTACATCGTATAATCAATTAGGCAAATATTCAGTGAGCTATCGAGTTTTTTTTTTGCATGCATGCTTGCATGATACTGAACAACTCGCCGTTTATGTAATAATGGCATTGTCACTGAACATCAACATACAATGATTTTGACTCACATACGACTGTGTTTCAATTAAGTTCGTAAACGCAATGTTTTTTCAATGACCTACCTTTCTACTGATATATTCATTACATGTAGGGGTTGCACACTCGCATCTCGCCAGTTCAGCACGGGTTCGATTCCCAGTATCGGCATTGTACTTGAGAGGATAATGGGGTTGCCGTCTCGGTGAAGTGTGTTTTTCCCTTGTCGGCTGGTTACCTCATGAAAACAACGCTAACGCTGTAATCTGAGTGATCTATGTTATTGTGTAAATTTAAATGTGTAGCCCGATTAGTAATTAGTTTGAACTCATATAGTTTACATCGATAGGGAAACACGTTCTTTCAACTTATGTATATCCCTATTCGTAAGAGATAAACAATGAGTATAAGTTTGATTTGATGTAGATCCAATTAATTTCTAGATCGTACGACAAACACAATACAAAGGTAACCACTGTGACATACATTGCAGGCACGCATTATCACTCTGTCCAAAATTTGACAAGGACATTTAAATTTCCATGTCAGGGTCATGAAGAGTTAAATGAAAATCGTATAAATGAAGAATAAAGGAAATAAATTAACTCCATGGGCGACATTTTTACTTGTAAAGGCTGTCAAATACCTCAAACGTGTGTCACAGTGCAAACTACTGTCTCAGGGACTCGGTACTTAAAGACATGTCGTTGCGGTTGTAATGTTTTTCTGCATTTGAATACTTCCACATTTTTAAACTAGTTCAAAATACAATTGTATGTTATACTTATAGTTACAGTTGATTATTATGTACAACACATACAATAACTGCGTAAAAACACAGGAATGTAGTATTCCTGGTAAAACAGAAGTTCTTCGTTTCTTCGATATATATATATATGCAAGCAGCATCAAAGAGAAAATTCACCCTATTTAATAAATATATCACCGTTTATGTCAGCCCACTATATATAATAAAGCTCAAGTGCAATGCGTCTTTTGAAATGTATTATACACGGCTTAACGAAGCTTTTAATAACTGCTTTGTCATATATCGTGTCTATTTGTAGCAGGGAACTCTATGTATAACTTTAGAGTGCTGTAACACTGAAATACAATTGAACAGACACATACCATGATAACCTATCCAGTCACATAATACTGACACCGGGCCGACCAGTCCTAGAACTACCACATGTTCAAGCTAAACGTCAAGCAAGGAACCTACTAGTGCCAGTTGTATAAAGTCTTTAGTATGGACAGGACGGACATTTTACCCACGATCTCCCGCATGCGAGGCGGACTCTCTGCCACCTAGCCACCACTAATCTTATGTAAACTTATATTTCATTACAAAATATATAGTTAGAATTAGTCGTGAATATAATTGAAAAAGCTAGCTTTGGAGTTGCTTTATACTTTATCCTGCAGTATCGATTTTAGGTTTAAGGTTTTAAGGTAGGGCTTGTGTTATCTTTTTCACATTTTTACTCTCTCTTCATAACTAAATGTCAGGGTACAGTTCTACCCTCATCCAACCAGATATGTTCTTTTATTAGTATCACATTTGGCTCCAGAGTGTCTATTCAAAGTAAACAGTTTCTGCAACACTGCCAAACGATAAGTTGTTTTTTAAAGAGTTTTTTTAAACTGCCGTGTATTTTAGTGTTTTTTGTTTCGTATTTGTTATTTTCGTGTTTGTGTACTCCTGATGAAGGCATTAGCCGAAAGCGCTTGAGTTTTTATAAACTGTAGCACTGTATAAATGTTTTTTCCCCATCTATTAATTTATTCCAACATTTTCGTATCCCCTCGGGGATCCAGTGCTTTTTGAAATTTATTTTGTAGATGTATGTATTTTCTCACCCTTATATATTAATCCTTAGACACAATATAAACGGCTTTAACCAGCCAAACCAAAACCCAAAACTGGAACTTCGATTTAATTCATTTTACACCTATTCAATCACGGTTATTTTAAGAACATGTGAATAAACCTATAACGTTAATCGGCACATATACATTATTGTATGACCTGAACACCCGGATAGAGTTTTGAATAACGATTTGGCAGTGTACATTTTCCGTTATTTGGCGGGTGAGTGTTTTTAACTTAGTGAATGTTGTAAACAAAAAGCAACTATTGTAGTCGGCCTGTTATATGCAATTGAAAGTTGCGAATTCGATACGTGGCACTATGGCAAAAAAGTTATCCATGAGAACCTAAGTTCCCACAATATGTGTGAACTCTCTCTCTCTCTCTCTCTCTCTCTCTCTCTCTCTCTCCATATGAGATGCTTAAAATAACCTAGCTATATAATGCTGACCCGTTAAAGAATAATTCAACAATTTTAACATATAAAACGATGTAAAATGCGTATTTACACACTTTTTCAAATTAACATGAACTAATTAAGAAAATGCATTTTATCTTTTGTAAACATTCTGAATATTTTGATACACCGAAGCATCATTTAAAATATTGTTTGCATGTCAAGAAATAGCTCAATGTCAAAATAAATTGCATTACATTAGTCCGCAATAAGCGTCCAACAAAGGCTGTGGCATTCAATGTGGCTGTATAATGTTACAATAGTTTGACGATACAGAATGTTTTTCATATCGTCAAATTTATTTTCGCATTAAGACATTTCACACTAAAGAACATTATGTTTGTCCTTGGCTGAATGTGCGTGTGTTATGTTTATATACCCTACTTCACACAGCAAAGCTAAGATCGCTGACATGTATCTATGTTATAGGATAGTTTAGGTATTTAAAGGTTTATTTTAATGACAAATAAAGCAATAAGGCATAGAGTAGCTATGTCACTAATTTAATATTGTTATTGTTCACAAGAACGTAATCAGGAAGTTGAAAAGCCTAACTGTTGATCATATTTTTACTGGCTGTCATTCTAAGGGATTTTGTAAACATTATTTTGAGATTCAACTTGTTGGTTAACTCCCTAATTTAAGCATAATTTTACTTCCTTTTTACTTTCTTTTTTTTAAATGCTCAAGTTTTCTAAAATAGAATCACTCAGTTCTTGTTACGTTAACAGTAGTACAGAAATTGTAAGCTATGTGTACGTTATTGAATGCATACTTATGTGAAAAACCCTCGTTTGTTGTCGTCTGTATAGCTATATAAGGGTAATACATGTACCACCCGTACCTGCTTTTGCTTACAAATGACAACGTTTTAAAAATAGATTTGAATCCAAGGACGCCTGTATATCATGAATCAGGAAGAGAAGAATGCCTAACTGTTGATCATATTTACTTTGTGTCATTTTAAGGGATAATGTTGACATTATTTTGAGATCGATATGGAATTTAAACTCCATTATATAGGCATTATTTGACATATTTGTTTAAAATTCTCAATGTTACTAAACTATCATCACTCAGTTATAGTTAAGATAAAAGTAATATAGTAATGTAGATGTTATTTGCACATTATTGAATACATACTTGTGTGAAAACACCTCGTTGGTTACCGCATATTGTTCGATATACATGATTGGGAAATTCCCCGTACCTGCTTTTGAAAAAGAATATTGATTACACCTGACAAAGGTTTTAAACTACTTTTGATTTCAAGGACGTCTGCATATCATAAATTAGGACGTGTACAATGCCTAACTGTTGGTTACATTTACTGGCTGTCAAATTTAGGGAGCATGTGGACATTATATTGAGATTATAATAATCCATCATGAGTATCCATGTGAAATAGAGAAATCTCACCCGAGGGATTAGAATTGCAACCAGGCACGAGGCTCTGTTGTTGTCTATTGTTCGATATTGTATAGTAACGGAATGCTCTTATGCAGATCATTGAGTGAAAATACGTTGAATTTACGACGCACATAAACTATTATTGAAATAAATAGTTACAAAGTTGTGTGCACTTATAGTCAAGGTCGAGAGTCTATTGCGATTTAGTTGTTGGATACGACCGTTGCTACTGCTACTGTTGCCACTAAACCTGCGGTTACTGCTGTTAATATTATGCCCTAATGTTACAGTTTTTTGATTCATCTCAGCAAAAACATGTACCATTAATATTTTGCATTTAATCGAACCATTATATGACGGTAACGAATAGTAACAAACAGTCCTTATTTCATACGGACTTTTAAGATAATATGAACAAAGAATTTAAAAGAAAATCCCCTCATGTTTAGCTAGTATTGACATTAATCTCCGACCAGGTGATAATAAAGACTTCATATAAATGGTACTGGTAGATTACTTGCTTGAGGTTTCGCATACAACTGATCATTTTAGAACTGGTCGGCCTGGTGTTGGTATAATGTGACTGGGTGTGGTATCATGTCATGTGCCTAAGTTGTAGTTTTCCAGTGTGGCAGTGCCGTCGTAATGTATCGGAAAGATTGTTAAAAAAGACGTTAAACCCCGCACACACGCACGCACGCACGCACGGACGGACGGACTGACGCACGTATGCACGCACGCAAGGACGGACGCACGCACGCACGGACGCACGCACGAACGTACGCATGCACATCAATCCATCCATCTATCCATCAATCCAACCGTGCGCGCGTGAGTGGGTGTGTACAAACATGGACACGCACGCACGGACGCACTCACGCACGCACGCACGTACGCACATCCATCCACATCCATCCATCCATGCAACCGTGCGTAGGTGCGTGCGTGCGTGAATTGCGTCCGTCTGTCCGTCCGTTTATCCATCCATCCATCAATCAATACATCCATGCATACAAACATACACATATATGTACAAACATGGACACGCACGCATGCAAGCAGGCACGCACGAGCGCGCGCACTCACGTAGGCCCGCACCGCACTCACACAGGCACGCACGCACGCAATCTCAAATAATAAACATGTGAAATATATTTGTAAATTGAATGAAAGACAAGGTCAACAATTGTACTGCGATGACCTACTTTTTCACTTTTAAACGGTGAAGGTTGAAACTTTGTTTGCATGCTCTTTGAAGCTAAAGTTTGATAAGATGTTAAAATGCCATTGAAACGCAAGTTCAGATTCGTTCTAATATCAATTAATATATAACAAATTGATTCCAATCTGACATCATTATCCCCACATTTTTCGAATAAAAGGCTGGGATCATGTTATCGTCTCCGTCCGTGCGCCCATGTGTCCGACTATACGTGATGGAATGGATCTCTTGCTACATAGATAAAGTTATAGACTCACTGCTTCAGGATATAATTGACCTAGGTCCAGGGATGTACACAACACGTTTGGAATTAAGATTCAACTCCTGGGGTGGAGATAGGGATGGGGGCATGGGATTACATACAAGCCTAATAACTCCTTAATAGTTTAACACAGGGATCTGAAATGGTGTGTGTGTGTAATAGTTGACTCAAGTTATAAAACATGTCAGACAGGACTTTGAATGGGACGCTTAGGTCATTCTCTGGGTATGTTTCGAGATCCCCACCATATAAACATATATACACTTAATGGGCATGAACAGAACGGTACAACCATCCAACCAGCATTGGTACCGTGGTCCATTCCCTTCCCTGGGTCATAACTTGGAAACTCTTGAGATCCCCACCCTATAACCATATATATATACACTCACTGGGCACGAAAATACGGATACAACCATCCAATCAGCATCGGCCCCGGGGTCCGTTCCCAAACCTGTGAAAATAACCCATGGGTCAAAACTTAAAAACCGTTTGGTAGGGGTCCACACTATGACCATGTATATACACTAACTGGGCAATAACAGACGAATTCAACCATGCAACCGGCATCGGCCTTGAGGTCAATTCCCACCCTGTAGACATAATCCCTGGGCCATGCATTGATAACTGTTGAGATTCTACCGTATAACTATATATGCACTCACTGGGTGTGGAAAAACGGATACAACCATCCACCGAGATCAAGACCCATCCCTGGGGACATAGACCCTGGGTCATAACTTAGACGCCGTTGAAATTCCTCAGACGGGATGTTGGACGCCTAGGTCATGCCCTTGGAGTTACACTTGAAGGGAATGGCTGGTAAGAAATGATTTCTCTCTGAATAAAATCGTGTTGCATATCAAATGTAACGTTATTCAAAGCAGTGATGAAAAATGTCAATAGTATGTGACCTTATGAGGTTAAAGCCTTACAAATGCTGCTTTAAACATAGTGGGTCATCGTGGGTTTAGTTTACGTTCTAATAAATAATATAAATATATTTTAAAATACAACTTTAAGGCAACTACTTAACCATAAGTGGTATTGATTTGGAACCTTTAGTAAAATGACAGGCATGACTTATAGTTGGTCACAAACAAAATTATTTTGATGTCAACATCTTTGTTTACATATAGTTATTTAGGAGAAACTTGTGGCGACTACTTCTTTGAAAGTACTAGTTCTATATTTTATAAAACTTCACATGTTCCCATGGCTAATCTAGCTATCAAAATCTATCAGTACAACTTCAAGTTCATTGACCTTTTGTTTAGTAAATGTTAGGCCTTTAAGTGCAGGTTTTTTATCCTAATATATACTCAGCAAAAACAGAAAGTATCCACTTTGTTTTCCTGCAAAATCTAAGACTGTAAGAAAGATCTAAAAAATTGTAGCATGATTTTCTTTTAATAACATCTTTGTTTGATGTTCACACAAAATTTCATCGAAATATACCGAATGCTTAAAAAATCAATCAAACTTTAAAAACATAAGTGTGAAAACAAAATCCACAAAACTTAACAAATGTAAAGATTAGCGACATAGCACAGATTCAGCAGTCTAAGCCCATTCAAATACACAGAACAATGTTCGAAACCTCGCTAATATCTCATGTGTCCATCGTTACACCGAATACACTCAAAAATGCGACGTCGCATGATTCTGACGTAACGACTGACGAAGCATCGAGCAAATTTGGGACGTTGTATACGTCAGGATGACCCTATCCAAAGTGTTCAGGACCTTGCAGCAGTACTTGTCCGCGAATGGAACACATTACCTCCAGAATTCGTCAATCGTTACGTCAGAAGCATGTGACGTCGCATTCTTGCGTGTATTCGGTGTGACGGTGGACACATGAGATATTAGCGAGGTTTTGAATCATTTTTTTGTGTGTTTGAATCGACTAAGACTGCTGAATCTGTTGTCTTACCTTTACATTTGTTCAGTTTTGTGAATTTCGTTTTCACACCTGTGTTTTTAAACTGTGATTATTTCTTTTATTATTCGGTATATTTCGATGAAAAATTGTGTGAACATCAAACAAAGATGTTATTAAAGAAAATCATGCTACAATTGTTAGTTCTTTCTTACTGTCTCCCATTTTGCAGGAAAACAAAGTGGATACATTTTATTTTTGCTGAGTATATATAGAAAGCACACCATGGACATACTGCTTCATTTTTGGTGATGATGTGTCCCTATTAGTTACATGTTATTACACAATTTAGCTGTTCTCCCTCTATATTGTTTCTATTAACAGTTTTGCTATAAATCTGCTGTAGATCAAACGAATACAGCAGTAATTACACTCTCACCGGCAGCATGTGTGACGTAACAGATAACAATTTCCGTAACGTCCTTTCCGATTGGTCCTTTTAATATCGATCGATAGTGATATATTTTATGAAGCCTGAAATGAATTGAAAATGATTGAAGAAATTTCGTAAAATACCTTCACATTTTGGATGACAGCATGTATCATCGGTGTAAGTAGACTGTGTATAAATGAGTGAGGGATTGAGAATTTAATCATCGGTGTAAATCAATATATGTACCTTTATTATTACCGATGACATAGATACTCGCTACTAGGTCATAATGTATACATAAAGAAACATTGTCGAAGTGAAATGAATGTGATGGGGTTACACCAGGTTCCAATTACAAATGCTAGATGTAGCTACATAGCGTTAGCCTCATCACAGGAGAATTGGGCCACGACTTGGCGAGCCAGGGTAAGTTAAGCTTCACAACATTACTAAATTTAAATCAAAAGCGAAACTCACGTGAAATATTGAATTATTAAAACGAGGCAACTGAACATGTACATGTATATAGACGCATGTGTACAACGAGAACTAAGTTCGTTAATTCATATAATGGTCCCTCAAAATAAAGTCTGCATTCCATTAATGAATACTTCAATATAATAAACATAATGCTACAATAAGCAATATTAATAGGCTGTTGGTAATGTAAAACTTATAATTCATTTAGACACCACTCAATATTGTTGTACATGAAGACCGTACTATATTGACAAATAATGTACTTTGCATCATGTTTACATCGCGTATAAGCCAATACGAAATCAATAACTTAAAGGTACACATTCACATTGACATGTGTATCTGATACACTGTTTAAAATCTAGGCTTAGTCCGGTAATGTGTTTTTATTTTGTTTATAGATATTAAGCTACATATTTTTTTAACAACAAATCAGATGTTTACAACATACTACATGTAGTATTTAAATTGTGCGTATGAAAAGTTATACTGTCTACATTATATTGTAGGTGCTTAATCCGGCACAGCATATTCGCTATGCACTTTACTTGAATGTAACGTGTAAATAAATAAAATATCATGTATACATAACATGATATTAGAAGATAATGACAATATGTTCACTCTCTCCAAATTAACGAAGTAGTAACCACAGACGTATCGGAAGATTGGTTACACGCAGTTAAATTTTGACAATAAGAAACATTTTAAATTGTTTTACAAATGAATATACAGTAAGATATCAACTGACACAACATGACCTCAATATTTGTCCTCAATATTTGTCCACGGTAATACATGGCTGTCTAAATAGGTTACTTGCTGTTGTTAAACGTGTTTGCCTTTTCATTAAATTATTAACGTGAAATAACTCATACATGCATACATTATAATTAATGATTTTCAAATATATTTTTCAGTCCAAGGTTTGAAGTTATTTGAAACATCTGATGGACACAATAGACATCAAGCTTTGTATTACCGTAAGTAAAAAGAAATATAAAAAGATCGGACATGGAAAGTAGCATTAAAGGAGGACAGTCAACCACAAAACACAGAAACAAACACGCAAACAGACAAACAAGAATGCAAAAGTAATAATAAAAGCAAACGACATCACAAACACAAAAGGGTTGACAATAGGGATACCGCCTTGGAACGGTCAGTGGCAAAGTAAGTTTTATGTATTGCTAATAGTATAATATATAAATTTGGTTGATAATATTACTGCTTTTAGCTATCGTGTGTATTTATCATTTGTGTTTATGTATCAGGTTTCATTTTTAATTATCAGCTTCAGTTTATCAAAAGAGTATGTAAAGGACATTTATAAATTGCCGAACACGATAAGCAGAAATGTATTGCAGTCTCTGACCAGTTGATTGCGATTGTTCATGAACCGTATTGAAACATGTCTAGACCCGGGTTGAGCAGAATGTAAAATGTCAATAGTACAAACAGTTGAGCCATCAGAAGTTGGTATGCATATGACGGTGAACACGGAAACTTCAGTGTTGCATTTTCATACCATTCCATGGCCAGCGGTGTATGGTCCCAATTTCTGACAAAATGTATTGCCTTAAATGAGAAAACAATGTGCGTAACAGAAACAAGGGAATATATTTGGGAGATGAGGTTGTGAAACCAGCGTACCACATTTAACTGTCGAGAAAGACTAAATTAAAAAGCGGACAACATATCCTGCAGGTGATTAAAACAAGACGCATAACCTTTAAAGGATGGAGTAGTGGATCCACCTATTCGAAATTAAGTCAGACACCGACAATTTTGGGCTCCCCTATCTCCAAGATCTGTTTTCATTTATAGCTTTCAACTATCAGTTTATATTAACCAGTGCTCATGTATCAATGTTGTTTTCAGTCAATCAGTATTTTCACCTCACCATATACGTCGTAAATCGAAAATTATTTTCCAATGCAAATTAAGCCTTGTGTATGCTCACTTACTGTAATATCTTGTTTGTGACTCCCAGTTCCTTGATTTATTTGTTCTGTTACATTATATATTCCTCTTTCTTTACACGTATTTTTTTACACCTTATTTCATTTCTCGATATGTCTTTACTTTATCTTTCGATGTTCCTTTTTTCTTCTTTTATTTCTCTTTCAGTTGTTTTCTTTCCCTCTCTCAGTTGTCTTTCATTTTCCTTTCTGTTTTACGTTGTTTTATTTTCCTTCTTATTCTTTCCCTTTTACTAGTTTTCCTTAATGAATTTCCTTCATCCTTTGCTGTGTCTGTCTCTACCTTTATATTGTTTGTTTCTCTCCACGTTTCTCTTGTCAATCTTTTCTTGTTCCATCTCTTTTTATGTCATGCGTATTTTCCTGTCACTTCATTCTACCTGTATGTTCTTATAGTGTTTCTCTTTTTCATCTTTTATTCCTCACAGTTCTTTTTTAATATTGTATTTCCTCAGACGTTGTCCTTTTTGTGTTGCCACTATCTTTCTTATCTTTCTCTTTCTTTCTTTTTACATTATTATTTGTTTTCTTCTCTGTTGTCGTTTTTTCGGTGTGTGTGTGGGGGGGGGGGGGGGGGGGGGGGGCGTCTGTTTTCTACTTGAAACAATGGAGCTGGCATAGTTTTTTTACTGACTAAAACTTCTAATTGTCTATCTTCTAGTTATACATATCACAATTCAATGCCAAATGCCATGTATTTATTCAACTTATCAACAGCTTCGTACTTATGTTTATTCAAAACAAGTAATACTATCCACCATCGATTACATACATGTATGTGTATTGCTATTTCGTGGCACTGCCTGTTCTTAAATATATGATAGTAAACGTACTGCTCGCCTAACTAGTCTCTGCAGTTTGTCCTGATTGTGAATTTGATGTCTTCATAGATAAAATAATGGTATGTAAAACATAAACAGTAGTTATGTGTATATCATGTTGCTATTACCATATACATATTTATTTATTTTACATTTTAGACCTGTAGAAATTCTCAATATTATAATTATCAGTAATAGTTATTTTGTAAGTAAAATCTGTTTAGTTGTATATGTATTATTATTTCTACATTTTTTATATCTTCCTTGCTCACCTTCAGAAATTTAGAAATCAATATAATCTATACCTACCTACCCATTCTCTACAACAACACATTATTCCTTAATAAATTGAGTCCAACCTTGCCAAGTCATTCTTACTAACTTTCTTAAATTGCTGATCTCGGTTCAATGCACTGATGATAGTGTTTTTTCCGAGTATATAATTAAATACTGTTTATAGGAAAATCATTGTTATATCATGGATTCGAAGTATCTACAGATATCATGTTAGACTTTCAACACAATAATTTTAAAAGTTGAACGCCATCTCTCGTCTACTGTGATTAAAAGATATATCCTTAAAACTTGAACTAGGAGTGACAATTAGCCATATGGTTGACGAGACCTATGATTTCAGTTTTGACTAAATAAATTATCCCCACCTTGGACTGTTATCCAAACAATATATACTGGATTGTATGTTTCTTAACTCCTTCATTCCTCAATACTTCACATTCCCAACCTTAGTATAAATAAAATGATCCTCTACCAGGGTTACTATTATCATAAACCTCGAAAGACAATTACCAAATTGTACTGTCGACAATCTTAACTACTTTTGAAATATTGCACATGGTTAAGTGGGCATGTAAATAAGCGCAGCGCTCCA
>JAWPHD010019798.1:0-34223 GCA_037043455.1 Cyrtodaria siliqua | reverse complement strand
CTATTAAAATGAAGTCCACCTGCATGAAATTAATTAAAACTTTTGAATAAATGGCAGACGACATTGTTAACTTGTCAATAAAAATTGCAAGAATCGGTTTAAAAGTGCCTGCTCAGACTGATGCATGATGGAATAACAGTTTGCTTCAAGCGACAGTAGGGGCTTCTTAATATATATTGGCTTGACCGTTTTCCAATTTCCAACATTAGAGACTTCACCACCTGTGATTAGAGACATTAGGTGTTTCTCTCTCTTGATTAAGCTTAATCGTTTCCTAGTCATTTATTTATTTTGCTTTCATACAGTATATAGGACTGAAGACTTCTAATTTACAAAATTAGTAGATCGAACACTTCTAATTTACGACATCAGGGGATTGACCGCTTCCAATTTATGACATAAGGGGTTTCTCTCTCTTTCGCTACCTCTCTCTCTCTATATGTAGATTACTTCCATGATGTAAGGGGCTTTGAGAGGACTGAACACCTCTAATCATAATATAAGGGGCTTCTCTATAACCAAATAAATCTGTTTTGTTTTCAATCTTTTGAAAATGTTATGATACGCTGACAAAGGATTTATTTTCAATGTGATATCAGTCATGATGATGGCAATTAGAAGTTCCATTTTGTATTTTAAGCCTTCTTTCACATCAGATAAGCGTAATAATGACGCAGGCTTTTCACATCAGATAACACCTGAGCTGAAATTGGCATTATCTTTACCGTAATGCAGAATTCAATAGCATGTCACGTTATTGGAACATGTTTGCAAAAATAACGTCATAAAAGTTTATGTGTCCATTTATAGCACATGTCGTAGGGAGCAAACCTATTATTGCCTTATTGCATGAAATGGAACTGTAACTTGAATATTCTTTCCTTCAGCGACAGTCGCGTCATCAGCAGCATTTCTTGTAACTATATTTGTCAAACTATGGCTTATTGTGTCTATGATAGTTTGTAATAAAATCTTAGAATAGTTCATGTGCAGTCGATATGGTATTTAAGTTCCTCGGAAATAAAGGCATGAAATGAAACAAATTTGTCTGATAATCCCAAGGCCCTCAAAATACGGCATTCTTAAATACCATCGAATGCAATAAGACTGAATCAAGGCAACCTTACTATGAACTGTTTTGATGTGATCGGTAAAAAATTGTTTCTCGTCTTTAATCTTAGTGAATATGACAGGAAATAAAGATTATTGATTGGCTAAAATTTAAAAAAAATTTAGGCTGAGGTTTTATTAGGTATACACTTTCAAATGTTAACATCACTTCCCAAATGTGATCTCGATTCACATTGGACTAAATCCTACTGAAGTTTGTTTTTTTAATACAAGGGTTCAATATGAAGGACTCTAAAAGTTTTAAGAGTGTCAACTGATAACAATTTTAAAATGAGAGATACACTCACACCTGAGGACACAAAACAGAAAATGAAAACTTATAGAATTCCTGATATTTCTCACATCGCAGGCTCAATTTATAACAATTACAGATTAATGTGAGGTAAATTTCTATTGAACGTCATCGAGTCAACTAGGTACACTTTGAGATAACGACACCAGTGTTTAAACGTGTCTGATAACCAAACCTGTATGTCTTGTCCTTCCTAGTAAAATCCGAGCTACGGTAACACGTACATGTAAAGAGTGGGATTACATGACCAACTGCACGTTCAAATGGTGATGCAACATTAACAGGGATTTTTCTGCATTTTTGGAAGTGGGGACAGGGGCCTTTTGAATTGAGAAAAATGCACGTGAAATGTACAAATTGTGAAGAAGAATAATCCTACTATATTACACAGTAAGGAACTAAACATGTTTGAAATAGTTTCAAAATCAAGCTCTTATACATTGTCAAATAGGGCTACATTTAATGTAAGATGTTTTTTTTGTATTTTGAGAAAATATTTTGCTTCTTTTAGGAAAATATGAGGATATTTTTGATTCGGGCCCAAAATTGGGCCTAAAAACATTGTCCTGTTCTAATCAACTCCAGCTGATAATGTAGGCAGTTGTTGTTACCCAGTTGGTATGGAGTGATTGGTAATGCATTTACATACTTGGGAAAAATAAATTTAGTATCCAATTTATTATATAAAAGTAATGATCTGTCAACTGCCCTTTATTTGACATTATCAAGTTCTGGGTAATAGGAAGAATATTAGTCCTCCTAATTTGTGTTTATACACACCTGTAAGCCACTAATTGTCATTACACAGTGGAAAAATCATAATGAACTATGAAGTGTGAAAGTAAGATCTATATTTGCATATGTATATTGTAGTTCACCAGTCTATTTGCATATGTATATTGTAGTTCACCAGTCTAACTTAGTTTGTTATAGCATCATCTGGCTAATAAAAGCAACCAATACACAAACTGACTAGAATGCAAGTGGTGAATGAGTTTTTTTTTTTGCATAAGTTCTTCCAGGCAGAAGAAGTTGTAAAAGTCCAGACATTGTGCCTATAATCGTCGGGTAGGACGCCTGTCGTAGGTGGAGGGACTATAATCCTTAGAAATACACACACACACACAAGTTGCTGGCTTTAAGTGTTTGTATGAATGGCGTTTTACATCATGTTAGCACATGTTAGTCCATATAAGACAGTTAAAGGTTTGTGTGTGGTTGAGACAGACTTTGCATTTTCCCTGGGTAGAACCAGTAATGTATACCTCCTGTGTGGCATCAGAAGGTATTAAGATACCGTGAATGTTCTGCCGATTGGTAGCATCATGCACTGAATACTGCAATATGCCATGGAAGTTGGTGCCACGATTATGCTGTAATGTGAAACAGACACATCTGATTGTTTCTAGATACACACACCACTGTATGGATGTTGTTACGTAATTACCACTTTATCAAAGCACTTCTATGATGTTACGATACATTAGCATTTAATTACAAATTGTGCATCTCGCTTAGTTGCACCATCATGCATGTAATGATGTAATGTCAAATGTTGAAAGTGTTTAAACAGTTTCAAATGTTTCGGACAATTTGCTGCTATTTGAATATGTTACCCAAAGGAATGCTTTCTGATTTGATATCAGCTGATATAATAACATGTTTCAGAAGCATCATTACATCATAAAGCACCAAGTAAATAAATTATATTGTATCAGCTTGTATCAATTATTCCTTTGGGGAAACTTATAAGTCAATTATTATTGACGATCTACACACCGATGTTTCTACATCTGTTACACGCTGGATTGTCAAGCAACTGGTATGTAAGGATGTAACTAAAATGGAATGAGGACGCAGGAGTGGTGATCTGTTACATAGTTATTATGTCAGAGCGAGTGAAGTCGATAAGAAGAGACATATGTATCAGGGAGATAGTAGGCAGAATGTAGGGAGATCAAGATGTGCGAGATATCATAATCTCCGGATGGTAATGATAGAGAGAAAAACTAAAAGGTAAAAGGAGAAATAATGTGAGTGAGAGAGAGAAAGAGTGAGTTGGTTTTAATAGTACTGTAAAGTATAAGTAGACCTTTCTAGGACAAACCATAGACCTAATAACAAATTAAAATTGTTATTAGGTCTGTGGACAAACATATATATTTTGTTTAAAGCCAGATCATAGAATAAAAACTTTTAAACAGTTGGAAGTATAAGTAAAAAATTATACCTTTATTGCTATTTTTTTAATCCAAAATTATAATTAAAATGTCTTTGCCTGTACTCTTGTTCTCATAACATGTTCATAGTGTCAAATATGAAATAATAATAAATCCTCAAACAACACACAGTTATATATACCAATTCTGTTATGCCAGAAACATATACCAACTCAGTGGCAGGATTACGCTCCTGAATGACCTATAGTCAGTAGTACAAACAGGCTTTACAGATTTCTTCTCCAATATATCTTAAGACTAAGCCAAATTAATCACACCGTTTTGTCCCTCACTCAGGGTTAATCCTCATGAAACAAAATCCAATAATTGCTACAGCTGAGACAACTACACAGTTTATGCAATGCAACTGTATAAATAAATCCAAAATACTAAATGTTGTCACTTGCAAGCAAGAATACTGCCCAATATCAAAACTAAACTAACTCTGTACTATCTAAATAGTTACACACAAAATACTGTGCAGTAGAGTGGAAAAATACAAATGGCCCTGTGCCAAGCTTACTTCAAACAAACACTCCTGATTGGTCAACATCAAGTGAGGGAGGAGTGTAGTAATGTCACATGACATAAAGTTGTAGATTTCACACCTCAATCCCAATTTGAAAAGTGTCATAAATAGATACAATAGTTAGCTGGATGTCCTTTAAGGCAATTCATTAAGGTCTCCAATTATGCCATAACAGTATTTCTCACATGTTTTTCTTTGAAAAATATTTTTGTAATATGGGTATAAAATGCAAAATTAGCTGAGGAATTGTTCTTTAAATTGGTGATATGCTGGCCATTTCCCCCAGGGCACCCTTTTTGCTGGTGTGGTGATTGACAGCTACATGTAGAGCACACCACCTCACCAGGGGGCATGGCAGGTAAATAATACATAGAAAAGTAAAGCCTTATGATACATATTTAAAACGTATCCTTAGATATTGTAATTTGAGAGGGTATTTAGGCCACCACATCCATTATCTGTTTTCAATTTAAGTATTTATTTCAGAGCAGGATAAACTTAAATATTTAAAATGAATAAAGCACTTTAGCGACGTCATTATAAAACTTTAATTGAGTAATTTGTATGACTTTTTTTATATTAATTTGTATGACTTTTTTATATTAATTTGTATGACTTTTTTAATATTAATTTGTTACATTACTCTGGGGATGAGGTGTTCGAAATTTATGAAACATTGGACTTAGGAGGCGATGAGTCGAATTTTGACGCCGTAAAGACGTCATTGTCACAGTATTTCAAGTATGACTTTTTTATATTTAATATTAATGATGAACTGGGGCTCAACGATGAAGAAAGTACTAAAAAATGTGAAGTTTTTGTGACCCAAAAATTACCTCTGATTCCAAAATTTGACCTTGACTGTGACCTTGACCTTTATATATTGGTAAGGTGAGATGGTTATTGTCACAAAGTGTATATATCAAACAACATTACGTTTAATGAAGAAATACACCGAATGCAAAATGTTGTGGTAGCCGATGGAGTTAAAGTTTTATGAGGATGGACAAAGTTATCCCTATGTATTGCTTTTCCTTCGAAAGGCTACCCAAATATTACTAACATGATGACAAACTGAATGTTGTTTAACGGCTTGTCATCACTTAATAAGTTATTTACAGCCGCCCCAGAAGGGTAAGGACACATAGGAATCCAGGAACCTGCCCTACTCTTACTAACAAATAGATTCCTATGGTTCTTCAACATGCTCGGAGGAACGACTCCGATACACACCATCTATCACATGAGACTAAGAAAAGTGTCTTTCCCTAGAACACACCAACCAAACTCAGTGGTGCCTGTGAGGTTTGAACCCCCGAATATTGGGGGTCTTTAAACAAAAAACATGCGGCTACCCTGTCCTTATCTGACAGACAAAGCAGTGACCCACATATGTTCACAAGGGCCATAAATCCCATATGTTTAGTATGTAACATGCTGAATTCAGAATTACACCAAGCACATTGGTATAGGCATAGGACTGTTTGAGAAAGTGGGGTGCAAACCCAAAGAGCTTTCAAAATTTCGTGACATCCAAAAAATAAAATGAACAAAAAATTCTTCATGAACAAACATCAGTGTAACATAACCACCTAATACACTTAATAAGTACACTCAGCATTTTGATAGCCGCGGCAATATATCCCAGCTCCTATGGCTATGAATAAGCGGCAATATATCCCAGCTCCTATGGCTATGAATAAAAACTTCTGGAAGAAAACAAGTAATTGTCATCTTTTCCAAGAGACTGAGCTATTATAGTCAGTGGCGAAGCTGCCTGTAGACACGTGACTGTAGACACGTGCCTACACATTGTCCCCAGAAATCAAAAAAATAACAATGCCAAACAGAGGGGGTATAGGGTGGAGGGGTATGGTTAGCTCATACCAATTTTTACTTATGGTGTTTTTAGAGAAAAAAAAGTCGACCTGTTTTCGCTCGCGGTCTTTCGGAACCAAACACACCATGATTGTGTAAAATTTCGAAAGATTTTCAGAGAAAGCAAGTATTCATATAAATAAATGTTATTTTGTTCTGTTCCGATGTTTTTGTTGCGCAGATTACAAAAGCTTGAAATCGCGGGTTAAAAACTTACTGTTTGCTGCTTAAAATACCTACAGAATGCAGGATTTGGCTTCCTTCAAAAAAAAAATATGCCGTGGCGGCATTTCCGGACCCCACTAGACCTTGTGCCTACAAACTGATTTAGACACAGCTACGCCCCTGATAGTCAGGCTAACACACTTTTATTTATATGGGAATAAAGTACTGCAAAACATAGTGTAAATTATTAAGATCTCCTGTGTGTTTAGAACAAACAATAATATTTACAAAATCTCCCTAAGCCTCCCTGTGGGGTAGTCCTGTGTTTTATAATTATTCAAACATCCAAACCTAACCCTAATACCCGCAGGATGGACTGTGGCTTGACTGTACACATTATGTATACATAATATACCATGTTGAGGACTCAATGACACTCGAGCTTCGAGGATAGCACTGAACTAATACATACAACCCCTCATTTTTCTGCCCATGAATAGACTTGTACCAAATCTGCGGCTTTTTTAACATCCTTTAATGGGTTCAACATGCCAAGGACCCTCTGTCTTATCTTTACTCGGAGTCCCAGGAGAAAAACTAAAACATAACAAGACTCATCAGATATTTTATGTTTATGACCACGCTCATAAACATGATGACTTACTGGTTTGCTGTTGCCCTTAAAGAACTAGGGCCTTACCGAAAATATTTTACAGTGATTCTATATAATTTTTTGTTTAGTATATTTTTCTAACACCTTCAGAAAAACATTTGTTGACCTATAAATGTACCCTTACTTATGAAATTAAACTCGGGAGACACTAAACAAATAATTGTTCAAGGATGGCCTTTATACAAGAACATAGGAAACATATTACAAATGAAGGTGCACATCTTATATTTTGTCTCAATTTACGTCCGCTACAATTCTATTAATATCTTTCTTAGTTTTTTGATCCAAGATTTACTTATAATTGCTATGTTTTGAACCTTTCAATTGTCTTACTAACTTTGTCGCCATGCATGACATAATCTAGCCCAGGTTTCACAACATTTTCTGATTTTACTCATAGTGCTTTATTGTTTTATAGTAAAAACAAACGCGCTTACGTAATCAGCTCAATAACAAAACAAATCCTTATCACCATCGTAATGGAAAGTGGACACCCAATTGTTCAATGAAATTCAATACAACGTGAACACATTAATTTAAAGTGGTGATTTTTCATAACTTCTACCTAGTCTAGTCTCATTGTTTCATGACGAAATATGATCACATGATCCGTTTATTATGTACATGAGGACAAGCGCCATGCGGCCGGCGACATTTAGTAAAGTTGTGACTCATGATCCAAACACTCTTATTTTTTTTCCAACTTGGCACCAAGCTAGCACTGCCTCTGGCAATGTGCCTCCACATCAAACATAAATCTGTTAATTTGACATTTGTCAAAATGAAAACAAGTTCATTTATTTGGACTGTGCTTTGAAGTTACCAATTCTAACATACAAATAATTAATAAACTTGAATTCTAATGACTGTTTCTTAAAAGGAAATCAAGATTGTTGGTTCTTTACTACAGATCTTACTACAATTTATTACTCACGGAAACTTATATACCGGTAGTTCTATTATAGTACTTTATTTGTCTCGTATGACAAATTAGGAAACCATAAATTTCTTAAAACTTTCGCTTCTGTTGAAACAATTGCTTTATGCTTAGGTCAAAAAAAAAGTGTGTTTCCTATTGCATGCTATAAAAAAAATAGGGTAGGTAGGTAGGCATTTTTTTTTTGAGCAAGATATTGTGAGATTCTATTTATCTCATAAACTCCATACAAGTTGATGATACAACTGAAAGTTTTTCTGTGATGTTGCAGTTTACCTCCATATAAGTATTCCTGTTACAAATAATAGGACACTTTAAACCGGAAGACCTTTGTTTAACGTGCATTTTACTAATTAGTTCAACAGTTAATTAGCATCGCATTGTTTAGGTGAAAGAAAGACTTTGTGAAAGGAAAATATTAAACTCTGAAAGTATCATGGCTTACCTAAATATTTTCCATTTTTGCTGAGTAATTTGGTAATAATTTGCATAGTTATACCACCAGTGCCCAGTAGATTATAGAAAATATAGAATGGTGTTATGTGATAAATCATTGTTCAGAACAAACTGATTTTTTTTTTTATTATTGATTATTTTAATTTTTGCATAAAACGTTAAAATAGGGTCGGTCAAGTCACCGGAAACACAGTTTTTTTTTTTGGCCTTATATAAGTTTTTTCATTGTTAGATCGAGGTGTCCGTGGCCAAATGTAGGTTCGATCCCTCAGGGGCCTAAGAATCTTTATCCAGCTGGCCTGCGGAATGTTGATGCTTTTACCCAGGTGCCCGCCAGTGCACGAAAATTGCTGGTAGGGGCACCTGGGGTCTTCCTCCACCAGCATGTGGAAGCTGGAAGGTCGCCATATGACCCTAGCTGTTGGTGTGACTATAAAATCCAATTCAATCAATCAATCACAACATTATTACCGTAACTGAATGACAAAGTAATGGGTATGTTACTTATGAGTCTAAACACTAAAGTGCCAATTCTCTACCTTGCCAGCTCTTCACCAGCATTTCATAATAGTCTAAATGACAAACTGTCTTTAACCCTTAGCCTGCTAAGGGCGACTACAATAGCTTTTGCGTCCATTGTAAACCCAGATCAGCCTGCCTGCGAGTAACTCGCAGGCTGATCAGGGTTTACAATGTCCAGCTGCTCATCAGTCATTTCTCCGAAACACCCCTTTGTAACATAAATGGAATTGTCTAAATTCAAAGAAAGGACAGTCCACTATACATTCATAGTGGGCTAAGGGTTATGGGTTTGTTTCCTTCTTCTTAAATGGGTACATGCTAGTATATTGAAGTCTTTATCAAGCATATCATCACCGTGTTCATATCATTATTGCATCATTTTGACTTTAAACCTGCTTGCAAATAATTAAATAAGATTTAGAGTTTTCATTTTTAATTCTTATTCTACTATAGGTTTAAATATACTATTGATGCAAGATAATACCCCCGTCACACCGGACTGGCGTCCTTACTGCGTCCTAAACGGTCAACATTTGGAGGACGCCGATGGTCGCATTGAGAACCCCAATGATTTTTCTAAAAAAAATCCAGATTTCGGTCACCCGTCTCACGGGGGTCCTGTGCTCTGCGATCTGTGTGTGTACACGGCGTTCCCAGCAGGACCGTACCGCGTCCTTGGGGTTTCTATTGAGTGTGTACGGCGTCACGCCGGCGTCCGCACGGCGATCACCGGCGACCCCACGGCGTTCCTACCACGACCTTACCGCGTCCATGGCGCTCGCACGGCGACTGCACAGCGACTGCACGGCGACCGCGCGGCGTCCCCACGGCGTCCTCGTTGCGATTATAAAACTCCGCTGTTTTTCCGGAAAACTTCATTCGTGATTCTGTTCTTAGAGTAGTAAGCCGTTGAGGGTCTATCAATTAATTAACACACACGTATTTTAACATACATTATCGCAACGTGATGCCGAAAGCGAGGGGCCGTAAGCGAGGTAAAGCAGCCAGGACTGCCTCACACTCTCCAGTACCAGCCTCACACTCTCCAGTACCAGCCTCACACTCTCCAGTACCATCCTCATCTCCTGAAACGGCCGCCTCAAACGTCGATCTTGCTGAGTCCGACTCCCAGTCCGTTGCCAGCGTTAGACAGCGTGACAGTCCAAGCCGTAAAACAAAGAGGAACAGGCTTGTGCGCAGTGACCTGACACCCGAAGAAGAGGAGGCCATGGTAGACTGGCTAAGGGAACACCCACTGCTCTTCAATAAGAAGTTGTCCGCTTACAAGGATAAGGGCAAGAAGGAGGTGCTCTCGGCTGAGCAGGCCCGCATACTTGACAAGGAAGTGGGCCTCCTTACCGTGTGGTACCGTTCCATTCGGACCAGGTATGGAAAACTGGCGAAGCTGAAGTCTGGGGCTGGGACTGGCGACCGCACCGAGCGTGATCTGTGGGTTCTTGACAAGTTCGACTTCTTGAAGTCGCACATCCATGAGGTCCAGCCAAGAACCGTCGTCAGTGTAAGTACAATATATGTGACAAATTACAGGCATAATACTATATTTCATAACATTCTACTTTATAGAATTTCCATATTCTAAACTAAATAATACTATTATATTTACTATTGAATGCCATGTTGTACATAAGTTAATTATGGTCACACAAGTCAAAACTTAACCGTGGTTTCCCCTTGTGTCTTTGCAGTTGAAGGCTAAGCTGGCAGCCCAGACCCAGGTGAACGACGATGCCGAATCCGTGGACATAGACGACGACATTCAGCAGCTGCCGTTGACGTCTGGTCCCATTTCAGCTCCCGAAGAGCCTGAGAGGCCTGTCGTCCTCGATGTCAGGCCAAAGCGTTCCTCGCCCAGGGCCACAGCGGAGGAAGAGAGGCTGCTCAGCACCCTAGATGAGAGGGGCCGCCAGTCCATGCAGCTACAGGAAAAGCTGCTGGAAATGATCAAGCTGGCTGCGCGTCCCAGCGAACGGGCTACGTATGGAGATTGGGCTACAACGGTGATGGAAGACCTGGATCCAAGCTTGTGGAGGCAGTTCCAGCAGGAACAGAGCCAGCTGCTCTACAAGTATTTGGACCTTAACGACAGGGTCCGCTCCCAGCCTCCCCATCCGCAGCAGCAACAGTGGCAGCCTGACCAGCAGCAGCCTTGCTCCTCCCAGCAGTCATCCCAGTTCTCGCAGTGGCAGCCTCCACCCCAGAACTGGCCGACGACTGTGCAGACCACATCGGTATGGAATTCGATGGATTCAACATGGGTGCAGGATCAGATGCACACTGAACCGAGCCTGACCACTCTACAACCGCGCTTACGGAGTACCCCACAGAACCCTGCCACCTCAGCAGCTGGGTCAACTGCAGCCTCACCACGGGACGACGTTTCTTCTGTGAGCGGGATCTTCAATGATTCCTTCATGGAAACAATTCGGCGCTCTGACACTAGCAAGTGAGCTTGGATACTGGGATTATGAACTGTGACAAACTGTGCTAATGGATACTAAACAGTGCTATTATTACATGTACTTTGTTATATGTTATGTTTATATATGTGTCGTATGAATGCTTATCTTTTCATAATGATGGATGATTGTGACAATAAAGTTTTAATTCCCTTTAAAATTATGTTTCTTAATTCTTATTTTCTATTTTAAGGTTAGGCAATGGTAATGGTTCCGCTACATTTTGGACCTCATGACCTTTCACGAAGTTAACCAAGGTATCCTAATGACCGTTCACGAAGTTAACCTAGGTATCCTAATGATTTCATTAGGATACCTTGGTTAACTTCGTGAAAGGTCATGAGGTCCGAAACGTAGCGGAACCATTACCCATGCCTAACCTTAAAATATCACACCTTGAATGGCTTTTATGTATCTAATTATCTATGTATAAAAAGGAATATGTTTTTATTAAAAACGATAATCGGCGTGTAAATAAAAATTGGTCTCAATATCTATTTACACGCCGATTATCTTTTTTAAAGATATTTTTGGTTATAACATAATTTATGTTCTACGCAAAAAACAAACAACACCTTTTTAATAAACATTTTTATTTAAATGCCACGTACACTATTTAAATGGCAAATTTTTATATCATATTGTCCTGCCATGGGACTGATCCCGCCTCTGAGTTAAAGTACAACTTCAGATATTCACGGTGCTTCTTCGCAGCAGTGCTGTCTTTGTTTGGGCCTCTAGCCCGGTCCACGTCGTACATGTTCGCGTTGTTCCTCCACGAACCCAGGACAACTTCGTGGTTCACGTCCTCGTGGTCAAGAGCTGCGTTCTGCAGGGTCGGGAAGCGCATTCTCATCATGTTGTGGAGGCAGACACAGGCCTCGTCAGGTTGCGCGCTGCATAGGGCTTCATCATGTAGGTCCGGAGGCCAAAGGCATCGTCGCCAAGGAGGAAGATGACGTAACCTGATTGTCGTGCGGCCGTGCTGCAGGAGCTGGAAAGCCTATGGAACCGTCAGAGAGGCACTCTTTAAGTTCAGAGTCATTGTAGATCATGGCATCTGACATGTAGCCATCTCCCCCAACGTCGATCCACAAAAACTTGTAGTCAGCGTCTACTAGTCCCATTAACACAATGTAGAAGAATCCCTTGTAGTTGTGGTACAGGCTCCCACTGTTGGCTGGCTTTCTTATGGCAATGTGCTTTCCGTCAAGCGCACCACAAGCGTGAGGGACATTCCAGCGGCGCTCGAAGTTCTCGGCTACTGTAGTCCATTCTCCAGGAGTGGTAGGGCACTTAATCACCTCATCCTTGTATTCGTCTACTATGGCCTGGCAGACATCCTTTACTACGAGAGACAAGGTATTCGCTGGTAGTCGGAAGTCGAATTTCATACTGGCGTACATGTCACCAGAAGCTAGGTGGCGTAGAGTGGCTGCCAGCTTCGTCCCTGGGTTGATGGCTTTCCTGTAGTTCGTATCCTGCTTGGTGATTCGTGGGCCAAGCCTGGTGAGCAGCTCATCGAACATTTCTGGCGGAACCCTGAGGAAGTTCTGGAACGATGCAGGATCTTCCTGCCTCAACTCAGGCATGAGGCGGTTGAAGTGGCCAAACTGTTCTCTTCGGGCATCACCGAGCCATGGTCTAACCCAGCATCGTCTTCGCCTCGCCCTCCTTCTTCGCCGTCTGATCAGGCTTACAGCTATGGCATGATCATTTGCCTGCTGCTGCTGGACAATAAGCATATGTTGTAGTACGAGTAAGTTCTTCATATCTTCTGCCATGATGATGATGAGTATAACATACAGTCTTGATGGCGTCGAGAGATACACTGATGAAGATAAGTTGAAACACTGGGTTTTATAGCTGATCGCCCATGAAAACCATGGTCGCACTAGGAACGCGCTAGGAACGCGCTAGGAACGCAGTGAAAACTCTGTAGAAACGCCATGGTTGTAGTAGGAACCCCGTAGAAACGCCATGAATGCCATAGGGACGCATTGAGGACGTCGTAAGGTCGCGGACAAGAGCTGGACTCCCGAAAAAATCTGCCCTGACATCGCAGTAAGGACGCCATAGATGTGGTGGGGTCTTGGTAAGAACCCCATAGATGTGGTAAAGACGCAGAAAGGTCGCCATCTGATCCCCGGTCAATTTCTCAGCGTTTCCACGGCGACTCTACCACGTCTGTACTGCGTCCATTGGGCGTCCTTCGAGTTCCTACCACGTTGCTACGGCGACCATGGCGACCTCAGGGCGATTCCACGGCGTTCACTTTGAACATGCCCAAAGTAGTCGCCAAAGTAGTCGCCGTCGCTCTGCGACCTTCGGCGTCCTTGGGGTCCCAACGGCGTTTTCCTGCGTTCTCACCACGACCCTACACCGTCCATGGCATCCCTACATCGTCCTGGGTCGCCGTAGGAACGCAGTAAGGACGCCAGTCCGGTGTGACGGGGGTATTATCAACAGTCAGTAATCTGCTGCAAAACATTCTTATACTTACTAATGATTGAACAAACGTAAGTTATGTAGAAAAACGGGACAACGTGATTTTTACAAAAATTTTACAAAATTTTTTACAAAAATCACGATTGACGTCTGTCCCTTAAAGATTTTGGTTTGTTATATTTAAAAATGTAGACTCATTCTCCATTTTTACAATGCTTGTATGTAGATTGTATGTAGATGTAATTGTGAAAAGTACCCAAATATAATTGTGAGTCTTTAACGGTCCATGTCTTACTCATCTCCCCCAATTTACCAATAAGAGTTGTCCCATCATTTGACTACATTCCTGATCATCCAGTGATAAGCCGGGAAACTCAAAGAAGTATCGGAACCACGAATACATCATTCTTTACGTCTGATGTCAGAGTTTCGATAAAAAATGGATGTCAAACATCATTCTCTTTTCCTTTAGGTTTCAGGGAGCATGTAATATCAGCTTTGCAATTTCTTTCGAGATAGAATGCGTTACATTTCAGACAGAATACTCACATTTGGGACATTAAAATAAGACGTTTAAAATGTAATGAGATCTGATGACATTAATGGATTTTTTTTAATATAGAAGTCAAAATCATTAAAAAAAATACAAAGATTTTTAGTCAGAAGTATGATTTCGTGGGTGTTTATGGTATATAATTGATCAATCTTTTACAGCCAGATAATGAAACTTAAAAGGAGCGAGAACTTTTATATGGCATAAACATAGGTAATTGGCCATTTTGAACTTTACTGTGTGGTTTTCTGCCATGTAAAACATTTCAATTAGAAACGGGGAGTTAATATACGGGTAGTCTGTTATTCTGACTTTTCCTTCTATTTTCTTAAAAAAATCCTACTGCTAACGCCAACCATATTCCTTGCTGAAGGGTTTTGCCGACAGCAGACACTCTTGCTCTTTGCGAGCAGACAAACATAAAGAATAAAAAATACATGTCCTGGAACTAAATGACACGATCAAAGTATTGATGTAACCAAAATTAACACCCACACTTTATATAATCACTTTTAATGACCATTAATAGAAACCTTTATAGCAGAAATGTAAAATAATTCTCTCCAGGAATATAACACCCTGAATTGCTAGATGAAAGATATGCATGCTATATTTGTTTTTAAACTAAGACGATTCATGACAAATTTATTTAGAAATCCCACCTGCCTGAATTCAAATTGGTATTGATGATATATTCTGCTGTTCTATCCTAATAACGATTTCGAGGGAGAAATCGAGAGAAAATTTAAATATAAGGGTCATATCTGATTTCTGGGAGTGTGGAAAAGAATAAACCGCAAATAACAGGAGATCCAATCAGAACTTGTTTTTACAGTTACCGGTATGTTTTTTAGATTTTTCAACCAAAATACGGCGATGACAGGCATAACTAGGCTTGGTACTGATCATTCATACAAAGTTTCTTTGAAATCCAGTCAGGGGTTCAGCTAGGAGAACTAGTCCAACAAAGTTTGTATATTAAAACCTTTAACGGGCCTTAACTCTGCCAAAATCCATTCAACCGGAACACGTTGATGACATGCACCAATAGGCCTGGTACTAATCATTCCAGTGTTTTTTTTATGTGTTTTGTGAATGCAGCCTGTGCCTGTGCCATTGTGAAAAATAGCGGCATTTTTCTAGAAATTGTGAAAATTGTGAAATATTATAACAAAAGAAAAAGAAACTTTTTTCACTTTTATTTTCACAGTTTAATATCCCTTGGTTTTAAGTTTTGTTTTGGTAAATACAGACTAGTTTTGACACCAGCTTATATTAAGACTAGTATCCTTACTGCCTGTTTTTATTTTATTTTTTTTTATTTTTTTTTTCAGATTGTGAATTTTTTGGATATAATTGTGAAAAATGTATACTTTTTGGCATTGTGAATGGGGCCGAATAACGGCCCCAAAACGGCATAAAAAAACACTGCATTTCTGCAAAGTTTCATTGAAATCCGACCAGGGGTTTAGGAAAAATAGTCCGGACAAAGTTTATTTATTTAAAACCTGTAAAGTGCTATAACTCCACCAAAAATCATTCAACCGAAACACGTTGATGACATATTTAACTAGATTTGGTACTAATCATCCCTGCAAAGTTTCATCAAAATTAGGAAAAATGAAGGCCCTATCTTCTTAATGAGGCGGAATACAGCATTTTTAACCAAATCAAGGGCCATAACGTAGGTGTTACTAATCCAATTTGGCTGGTTTTTCAACCTCATCCAAGATTTCATTGGTATTCACAATCTGTGCAAGTGTGATAAAAATCAAATAATAAATGAAGGTGCTAGAGTGTTCACAAGGCAGAATATGGCTTTTTTCAAAATAACAAGGGCCATAACTCTGATGTTACAAATCCGATTTGGCTGGTTTTCGAACTTGTCTGAGCTTTCATTGATATAAACAATCTGTGTAAGTGTGGTATATATCAAATTAATAAATGAAGGTGCTAGAATATTCACAAGGCAGAAAATGGCATTTTTTAGCAAAACTCCAGCGTAAATGGTCCGATCTGGCTATTTTTCGAACTTGTCCAAAAATTCATTGCTATTAACAATATATGCAAGTTTGGTAAAGATCAAATAATAAATGAAGGTGCTAGAGTGTTCATAAGGCATAATATGTTGTTGTTTTTTCAGAATAACAAGGGCCATAACTCTGCTGTTACTAATTCGATTTGGCTGTTTTTTTAAATTTGTCCACTTAGCTTTCATTGATATAAACAGTCTTTGTAAGTTTGGTAAAGATCAAATAATAAATGAAGCTCCTAGAATGTTCACAAGGTAGAAAATGGCATTTTTTAGCAAAAACAAGGGCCATAACTCCGAAGTAATTAGTCCGATCTGGCTGGTTTTCGAACTCATCCGAGGTTTCATTGATATAAATACACTGGCAAAGTTTAAAAATATCAAATACAAAATGAAGGTACTAGAGTGTAAACAAGGCTTAATATGGCATTTTTTAGCAAAACAATGGCATAACTCTGGTGTTACTAATCTGATCTGGCTGGTTTTCGACCTCATTCAAGCTTTCATTGATATAAAGACACTAGCAAAGTTTCGTAAAGATCAGATTAATAATGAAGTTCCTATTGCGTAAACAAGACAAAAGTTAACGGACGACGGACAACTCGCCATCGCATAAGCTCTGTTGGCCTCCAGCCAGTCCGAGCTAAAAAACAACAACAACAAAAACAAGATGGCCTGTCACTTTAAACTAGAAATATACTACAAACTGATCAAGATGTAAGTCACAGAAATAAACTTTTAGCCCCAATAGCTTTATATTACCTTAATATTACGATTAACTAGTCCGTCTCAAGTGTTTACCCAAGCTGACCTAGATTTATCTTCCCTTGTTTATCAGATCCAGTGTTTGCTTTGTCATAAGGCAAGATAATTCCTATAAACAGCCCAGACTTATGACTGAACCAGTCAGCAATCTTTGGTACTCATAACCTATATAGTTCTTTTTTTAAAATAGTGTAGCCATTAAGTCCAGCTCCTTTTAAATTAATCATGTTACAATTCCAGTATAATACTGTATAGTAAATAGGATCAAATAGGGTCAAAATGAATGGTAGCATAAACCAATGAATAATGCATAACACGAAAGAAGCATGCATACCATCAAAGGAGAATGCATAACTTTGGTAGAACACAATATTGCAGCATTTCTGGAGAGAACACTACAGACTGTAACACAAAAATATATATAGAGAATACAAAATATGTTGCAGGCAAACACACCAGAACAGTTTGTAATGCCAGATAACAGAACAGAACAGTATACATTACTGGAGAACACAAGAGAACAGCATGCATTGATGGAGAATATAACAGAACTGTTTGCCTTGCCAGAGAACACAACAGAACAGTTTGCATCACTGGAGAACACAACATAACAGCATACATTGCCAAATAACACAACAGAACAGTATTAATTGCTGCAGAACACAACATAGATAGTATACATTGCTTGAAAAAACAACAGAACAGTATACATCGCATGAGAACACAACAGAACAGTATACATTGCAGGAGAACACCATAACACCCTGCACTGCTGGAAAACACACCACAGCAGCATGCATTGCTGGAGAACACAACCACACAGTGTGCATTGCTGGAGAACACAATCACACAGTATGCATTTCCATAAACACAACAGAACATCTTGCATTGCTGGAGAACACAACAAAACAATATGCATTGTTGGAGAACACAATATAACACAGTGCATTGCTGGAGAACACAACCACACAGTGTGCATTGCTGGAGAACACAATCACACAGTATGCATTTCCATAAACACAACAGAACATCTTGCATTGCTGGAGAACACAACAAAACAATATGCATTGTTGGAGAACACAATATAACACAGTGCATTGCTGGAGAACACAATAGATCAACAAGCATTGTAGGAAAACACAACAGATTTGTCTGTAATGCTCCACAACACAACCGAATAGTAAGCATTGCTGGAGAACACAACATAACATTATGCATTCCTCAAGAACACAACAGAGCAGTATGCATTACTGGACAACAAAACAGTATGTTATACAGCAGAACTCAAAGCAACACCATACAATGCAGGAGAACATGAATGAACAGTTTGTATTGCTGGAGAACACAACAGCACAGTATTCATTGATGGAGAACAAACAGATCATTATACATTGCTGGAAAACGCATCAGAACATATACATTTCTGGAGAACACAACAGAAATGTATGCATTGCTGGAGAACACAACAGAACAGTGTGCATTGTTGGAGAATACATCATAACATTTGTTTCTGGTGAACACAATAGAAGACCATGTATTGTTGGAGAACACAACAGAACAATATGCATGGTTGGAGAACAAAACAGAATAGTTTTCATTACAGGAGAACACAACAGAAAAAGTATGCAATGTTGGAGAACACACCATAATATTATGCATTGTTGGAAAAACAACAAACTATTATGTATTGCTGGAGAACACAGCATAACAGTATAACTTGTTGTAGATTGCTGTCCAATGGCTGAAGAACATAACATAACAGACTGCATTATTGAAGAACACAACAGAACTGCATGCATTGTTGGAAAACACAACATACTATAATGCATTGCTGGGGAGAACACAACAGAACACCATATATTCTGAAGAACACAACAGAACATCATGCATAGTTGGAGAACACAACAAAACACCACACACTGCTAGAGAACACAACATAATAGTTTGTAATGCTAGAAAACACAATAGAAAACCCTGTATTGCAGAAGAACACACCAGAATACCATGCATTGCTGGAGAACACAACAGAACAGTATGCATTTCAGAAGAACACAACAAAACCGTATACATTACAGGAGACCACAACAAAACACTTTGTAACAGAACACCATACATTGCAGAATAACACAACAGAACACCATGCATTGTTAGAGAACACAACAGAACAGTATGCATTGATGGGGAACATACCAAAACATGTTTGCATTGCAAGAGAACATGACAGAACAATATACATTGTTGGAGAACATACCATAACAATTCCCAATGACTGGAGAACACAACATAACAGTACGTATTGCCATAGAACTCAACAGAACATTATGCATTGCTGGAGAACACAACATAACAGTAGGCATTGCCAGAGAACACAACAGAGCCTTATGCATTCCAAGAGAACACAACAGAACAGTATCCATTGCTGGAGAACACATCAGAACTGTATGTATTGCCATAGAACTCAACATAACATTAACATGTTCTGTTGTGTTATTCTGCAATGTATGGTGTTCTGTTACAAAGTGTTTTGTTGTGTTCTCCTGTAATGTATACTGTTTTGTTGTGTTCTTCTGAAATGCATACTGTTCTGTTGCGTTCTCCAGCAATGCATGGTATTGCTGGAGAACACAACAGAACAGTATGCATTGCCAGAGAACACACTAGAGCATTATGCATTCCAAGAGAACACAACAGAACATAATGCATTGCTGGAGAACACAACAGAACATTATGCATTGCTGGAGAACACAACATAACATTATGCATTGCTGGAGAACACACCAGCACTGTATGTATTGCTGGAGAACACACCAGTACAGTATGTATTGCTGGAGAACATACCAGCACAGTATGTATTGCTGGAGAACACACCAGTACAGTATGCATTGCTGGAGAACACACCAGCACAGTATGTATTGCTGGAGAACACACCAGCACAGTATGTATTGCTGGAGAACAGAACATTATGTATTGCTGGAGAACATACCAGCACAGTATGTATTGCTGGAGAACACACCAGCACAGTATGTATTGCTGGAGAACATACCAGCACAGTATGTATTGCTGGAGAACACACCAGCACAGTATGTATTGCTGGAGAACACACCAGTACAGTATGTATTGCTGGAGAACACACCAGCACAGTATGTATTGCTAGAGAACACACCAGCACAGTATGCATTGCTGGAGAACACACCAGCACAGTATGTATTGCTGGAGAACCCACCAGTACAGTATGCATTGCTGGAGAACACACCAGCACAGTATGTATTGCTAGAGAACACACCAGCACAGTATGTATTGCTGGAGAACACACCAGCACAGTATGCATTGCTGGAGAACACACCAGCACAGTATGTATTGCTGGAGAACACACCAGTACAGTAGGCATTGCTGGAGAACACACCAGCACAGTATGTATTGCTGGAGAACACACCAGTACAGTATGTATTGCTGGAGAACACACCAGTACAGTATGTATTGCTGGAGAACACACCAGCACAGTATGTATTGCTGGAGAACACATCAGCACAGTATGTATTGCTGGAGAACACACCAGTACAGTATGTATTGCTGGAGAACACACCAGTACAGTGTGTATTGCTGGAGAACACACCAGTACAGTATGTATTGCTGGAGAACACACCAGCACAGTATGTATTGCTGGAGAACACACCAGCACAGTATGTATTGCTGGAGAACACACCAGCACAGTATGTATTGCTGGAGAACACACCAGTACAGTATGTATTGCTGGAGAACACACCAGCACAGTATGTATTGCTGGAGAACATACCAGCACAGTATGTATTGCTGGAGAACACACCAGCACAGTATGCATTGCTGGAGAACAGAACATTATGTATTGCTGGAGAACACACCAGCACAGTATGTATTGCTAGAGAACACACCAGCACAGTATGTATTGCAATTAAACACAATATTAAAGAGCTTATTGCTTGAGAACATTTTTCGCTTACACTAGTTGACTTAAAGATGAATGGACACCCTTTTTGTAGCATTATCAATCAACAAATTTAACATCATATGAACATTTCTTGATAGTCCCGGAGAGAAACATATATTTAAAACTGCTACTAAGTTGTATGTAAAAACAGGTTTTATTTGCATGACGGGGATACTACTTTTGCCACTGCGTGACTGCACGGGGAAATGAGGTAAATCTGAATTGTATAGCTGCACAACTATTGCCTTATTATTGATAAATACATTTACCTGTGGATTAATTTATCTGTTCAAAGATATCTAGTCATCAAATAAAATCTTATTCTGGCTTTTCACAGATATTGCAATGCGTGAATTGTAAATATCTATTGTTGTGTATTGATTTCAATTTAAATAAACATAATTTAAACATATTCATGAAACAAAACATGGCCGAGGAAATTTAAGCAAAGCATATGCTTAAAAGGGAAAAATAAAACAGAACAAGAACTACATTGTCAAGTGAATGTAAGAGCAGACTTGTATAGGTGTTTTGTATACAAGCAATAGGCAACCAACACAACGTTTTTGAGACATTATGATTTATGATATTTGCCTACACAAAATAAGGGATCTTTTTCAATTTTCAAAGGGCTGTGTAACCTTGAGATGCCCTCAACATTATGACAGTGTTTGTGAAGATGTGTTTGTATGGTGCCAGACATTCACACACATTGACAAAGCTCGATTGAAATCTTAATGTGAAATCCAAATAAAGCGATTACCGGTACACAGACCATACTAAAACTGTTGGACTATTAGATTACCTAACCGCAAAGGAAGTCCAAAAAATTAAATCAAGGTTGCCAGCCAACTTAAAACTAGATTAAGTGTCAGAAGAAATGAGTTACTAAAGGGTTTTATAGGTTACTGTTTGTTTTCCTCGACCACCTTATTTTGTTCAGTGTATTATGATTAAGGACTATGCAACCCTTATGAAGTCATTTACATTACAAACAGTCTATTAACTCATTTTATATTTAGAATTGTGTGATTCTTGGTTTCAAGAAACTCATTATGCAACGAGTACAATGAGTGGTACAAACAGTCTAAATCTCTTTTTTTAGGGTAATTTATACACTCAATCAGTTCTCAGAACTGGTTGAGTGAACAGATGTGACATCACAATAGTAGAAACTGACGTCATAATATCAGGAAGTGATGTCATAATACTGGAAAGTCATGATAGAAGCAATTAATTTTTAATTGATTTTTTAATTATGAAGAAGCATTCTGATTAGTTTAACTTAGAAAAGTGGAGAGACTCAATAATTTCTTAGAACTTACTGAGTTCCTAATCTACACCGAGTTACGTGTTTTCTTAAAATAAAAAATCACAAAAGTCTAAATATAAAATAATTCTAACATGAGCTAATGGAATGTTTACATAGGATTGTTAAAATACATTTGGTAATATCAATTCAGTTGCGAACATCAATAAATGTTAAGGCATCATATTACTTTTACTTGGCAGTAAAAAGCCATCTCTTTCTATTATAATTCACTCATTATATCTTCTAAGAACCAGGTAAATTGAAGCGATATGAGAGAAGCTCAATAGATATATTAAAGGCACCGTAGGCGATCTGGATGGGTGATTGTGTCGATCAAAATACAAAATAAAACTCTCGGAGAAAAACTATACTTCAGTTTCATATGAGCTGTGCATATGCACTAGATTAAACAGAATGTTTTCTTAGACTTGATTATTGTTTATGAAAATGTTTGGTTTGAAAATCTCGACAATTTGGCTATTTTTTGTTGTTAAATCACAAATATTACGGTAGTTTAAAAGGGGGTTACAAAGAAGGACACGCCTACAAAGAAGAAAGCGATTTAAATACAGGGTCTGTAACTTTAACCAGTATGTTAGCACATTTCATATACCTATTTATGCGTTTTATTTAAAATTCGGCATCACCTGTACAGCTGTACATATTATTCAAATAAAGTGCACATTCTTCGATCACAAAACAACTATTTATAAGAGACTTAAAGCATCATATGAGTTAGTATTAATGATGATACAGTATTAATGATTATACAGTATTAATGATTATACAGTATTAATGATAGTATTAATGATTATACAGTATTAATGATAGTATTAATGATTATACAGTATTAATGATTATACATCAAAATCTAGCTGAAGCATCTAATTTTCCAGAATATACTGACTCATTCATAACAATTAAACCGTACGAAACATCTGGCCTAGTTTAGTGCATAATGAATTGAATTGAATTGGTTTTAAGGCGCACCAACACATGAAAAGGTTTAATGGCGCCTAACAGGCATGAACATGCCAGGCTCATCTTCCATGTACATCGAGATAACATACGGAAAATGGGCCTAGAACCTTCTCACCCTGAACTGCAGAGTTGCTGCAAATTCTATCATAGAAACTCCATTTATGCTGCATAATGAAACTGAAACACATTATTATGTTTTTATTTGTATATTGATTGACGTCTACTTCGTCCAGATCTCATCCAGTCCCTTTAAGCTTCCAAATAAGGTGTTTATCAGATTAAACAGGTAAAATAACTGCCAAGATCCAATCCAGATCTGATACCAAAAACTATGGGGAATAACTCTGCTTATGTATGAGTTAATAAACTTTGCTATAAAAATTGAACATATAGTTAAACTATGGGGAATAACTCGGTATATACATTAGTGAATTTTGCTATACAGTTAAACATAATTATGTATTACAATAATAATTAGCGAATCTCACTTTAAAGTGCAACTATGGGGAACAACTCTGCATATCTATTAGTCAGTGAGTTGAACTATGGGGAATAACTCTGCATTTGTGTTGAACTATGGGCAATAACTTGGCATATCTATTAATCAGTGATTTGTGTTGAACAATGGGCAATAACTCTGCATATCTATTAGTCAGTGAGTTGAACTATAGGGAATAACTCTGCAATTGTGTTAAACTGTTGGGAATAACTCTGCATTTGTGTTGAACTATGGGCAATAACTCTGGATTTGTGTTGAACTATGGGGAATAGCTGCATTTTTTTAACTATATGCAATAACGCTGCTTATATATCAGTTAGTGAGCTGAACTATGGGGAATAACTCTGCATTTGTTGTGAACTATGGGCAGTAACTCTGATGATATATTAGTCAGTGAACTGAACTATGGGAATAACTATGCATTTGTGTTGAACTATGTGCAATAACTATGCATTTGTGTTGAACAATGGGCAATAACTCTGCATATCTATTAGTCAGTGAGCTGAACTATGGGGAATAACTCTGCATTTATGTTGAACTATGGGCAATAACTTGGCATATATATTAATCAGTGATTTGTGTTGAACTATGGGCATTAACTACGCATTTGTGTTGAACTATGGGAAGGTACTCTGCATATCTATTAGACAGTGAATTGAACTATGGGGAATAACTCTGCATTTGTACTGAACAATGGGGAATAAATCTGCCACTATAAAGTTGAACTATGGGGAATAACTCTGCCACTGTGTAAAGGTGAACTATGGGGAATAACTCTGCCACTATAAAGTTGAACTATGGGGAATAACTCTGCCACTATAAAGTTGAACAATGGGGAATACAACGTTGTTGGAATAACACTGCCTATGTATTGCAGTATTTGAGTGTTAACTTCATCAGGTAAACAAAATAATGACTAGGTACTGTTATGTCTGCTTAGAGGTCCCTAGGTAGTTTACATCTATCTTATTAAGTGAAATGCATCCAATTTATCTCCACTGTATTTTGCATTAAATGTTGGCAACATACAATAAACATCAATTACGTTTTAAATTACAGGCATATCATATGTATGACTGATTTTGATGTAGTGCAAGGATATGGCGTATAAGAGCAAAACATGCAAGGAAATACAAGTTTATATTCCTTGAATTCCCAGAAATAAAACATATGCTAACTAGAGCCGTCACCTTTTAAGGGCATCAATTATACCCTAGCTACCAGTTCCACCCCCATTCCCCACCCTACCGTTCGAGTAAAGATTGAGTGGAATGGGATTTTCATGATTGGGTAATGAGCCTTGACCTTTGACCTTCTGGCCTCAAAACCAATAGGGGTCATCCTCTCACCACAGGCAGTTCAATTATGAAGTTTCATGAGCTTTGCTCTATGTGTGTGTGTGTGTGTGTGTGTGTGTGTGTGTGTGTGTGTAATTCTAAGGATTATAGTCCCTCCACCTATTTGGACATCAGAGAATCACGGTACACACATGCATAATGTGTGGACTGTAAAAAAAATTTAATTTTTAATTTCTGTTTAATTTTGATGACTCTGCCGCAGTCAGCCAAAGTTTCTAAACATGTTACCAATGAGCTTTGCTTCAGGAGAAGAGGAGTTATGGAGCGGACAAGGTTTTTTATTGTCAGATGCCGATGTACTTGACCCTTGACCTACTGACCTCAAAATCAACAGGAGTTGTCCTGTTCACCCATAGACAGTTCACCTATAAAGTTTCATGAGACTTGCTTCAGGGCGACAGGAGTTATGGAGCGGACATGGTTTTTCATTATCGGGTGACCTCAAAATCAATATGGTTTATCCTCTCATCACAGGCAGTCCACCCATGAAGTTTTATGAGATTTGCTTCAGGGGGAGAGGAGTTATGGAGAGGACAAGGTTGCGTCTACAGACAGACAGACGGACGGTCAGACGGACATGATGAAACCAGTATACCCCACTAAACTTTGTTATAAATATAAATATTAAATCATTCTATTCTCCAGCCTAATATAAATCAGATTAATCCTTAACCTGCTACATGTATATATATATAATGGACTGTTCTTTCTTTGAATTAGGACCATTCCATTTATGTGACAAAGGGGTACTGGGTTTACAATAACTCGCAAGCTGATCAGGGTTTACAATGGACGTAAAGGCTATTATAGTCGTACTTAGCGGGTTAAGGGTTAATGGTATTATGGGTCAGGTATCTTAATTCAGTGCAAAAGAAGACAGCGCAGGAGGTGTGCTAATGCATAATAAATAACAATTTACATATTTTATCAACCCCTTACCATATAATCCACAGCTTTACCCTATAGCGGAGGAAAGATAGTGGAATACTATATTTGCAATAAGACCCAAGATGCAGTATTATGTAAACACACTAGCCCGGAGCAGGCAAGCCGTGACTCACCGTAATGTTTGACTTAAGTCCTTTATCATACAAACTAATGCTTTTATAGGGGTACTTGAAAGACTTTTAAGTCCGATCAATCAAACACGTACCCTATATCATGTGTGCCTATACTGAAATTAACGCTACTCCGACCCCCTGCAAGTCAGACATTTTTGCGTTGCTGCAATGAGTTATCTCTAAATGGACTACGATGAAATGGCAGATTGGGGCAAAGTTGGATTTGATAAATCATGGTCAGCCAACGTGTCATTTAAAACATGTGGGTACTATGAATTTTACACAAATAAGCCTTGCAATAGAGCAATAGAATACAGAACAGCACCTTAATTAAATACCACAAACAACTGATCCAATTCGGTTGAAACATCCTGAATGATATATCTGGAAACATGAAATGACTTTTGACACCTTTAAATTAATTTCAGCACATCTTGCCAGTCTGTTTCGACATCCTGGTTTTAGTTATTAGATTTTACATCTAGGAGATGGCACGTTTTTTCTAAGAATCAAAGTACAGAAAGTACTTAAAGTGAAAGTTAAGGCGCCAACATTATGGAACGTAGTTTATCAACTATTGGTCTTTATATTAAGGTGAAAAATCAATACGAATTATTTAATACTTAAAGGACAAACATGGTTTATAAGCCTAAGATACTTCTATTTATAGATTTATGAGGTCTACAAACTATGGTCCTTCATAATTTTCCCCATCAACATGCATAAAGAGATATTAGGTATCATATATTTTCTCGTAAGTGACATACAAACTTAGACAAATATAATATTTTTTCGAAACAAAGATAAAATGATAAAAATGTGTAAATGCAAGTGCATGCAAATATTACAATAAATTACCTACACGAAGAATATTTCAAAGCGCGTAAAGTGTTGGATATTTATTACAAACGCCTGAAGAGCGGTCTTAGAGTGCTCATCTTTTCTGCACCTCAGAGTACTTAAAAAAGCCCTTGATATTTCAAACATAGGATTATAACGCTTCTTGTTCCCAATAAAATATGATACTGCACAACTTTACAGGTTTCTAGTACCTGAGTGCATTAATAAATGTATTCATGTGAAACTAGGTGAGAAGTGTCGTCAGGACACCTGGACAACTAGGTCAGTTTTATAAAAGCAAGATATGCAATCTCGACCTCATTATGAACACAGTTCTGATCAGGAAAAGAAATCTCTAAAAACATCTTGAATGCTAAAAAGAGTTAAATAATAATATACAAAATTGACAAAAACACATGTTTCCACCACCCCCACTGTACAACCTTGTTTGATAGTGGATAGGGCAGGATAACGTCACCAGCGACCTTGACCTTTGGCCTAAAAATCAAACAAGAGGTTCAAATGGCCCTGAGTCGCTTACCTGAGAAGTTTTGCAAAGAGAAAAAGTAGTTAACAAGTGCAATTGATTATTAGATTGAAAACTTTGTACGTGTTAAGTTGCAAAACTTGGTTCTATGTATTTACAGAGAATGTTTGTATGGAAATGGATGGATAGGAAACCCCGGGGCACAGCCAATTTTTACCCTAGAAACTTCATTTGTACAACTTTTATGGTAAATATATATGTCTATGAAAAACTGTGATCCCTGGGGAGGGGCCAAATTAGACCCCAGGGTCACCATTTGAACAAACTTTGAAGAGGAACATAAGCTGATAATAAATTCTAAATATTAAACCTTTACCTCTTGTAGTTTCAGAGAAGTTTTTCCCTATATCAGTCTATGTAAAATTGTAACCCCTGGGGCGGGGCCAAATTTGACCCAAGGGTCACCATTTGAACAAACTTGGTAGAGGACAATAAGCTGATGGTAAATACAAAATATTAAACCTCTTATAGTTTCAGAGAAGAAGATTTTTGAAGTTTTTCCCGATATAAGACTATGTAAATCTGTGACCCCTGGGGCAGGGCCAAATTTGAACAAAACTTGGTAGAGGATCCGTAAGCTGATAACAGATAAAAAATATTAAACCTTTATCTCTTGTAGTTTCAGACAAGAAGATTTTTGTAGTTCTTCTATAACTCTATGTTAAACTGATTCAACAAGGGCTCCTAAGCTCCCAATTAAAGAAAAATAACCAAGGTTTCTTACAAGAAAAACAAATGAATCAATTAAAAAAAGACACTTAAAGAAAAAAAAAAAACTAAAAATTAAATAAAGAAAAAAAAAAAGAAGAAGATTCTAACATGACTTTCGCAGTCTTTCATATACACAAAAGAAGAGAGACAACTGTATGTTATTCTACGATAAAATTTGCCTGTTCTATTAATTCCCCGCGTATATATCATCCGTTGGAAGCGCACCATTACATGACGTCACTTTACACACTTGGTATATATACGTCACGAAGACAAACTCGACAGTAATTTTAATGAAATGTTAATTACAACAAACTTGCCATTTTTGGCTCAGTTGAGCTAAAAATGATCATCCTCTTTTAACAGGCTGTCCACCCATGAAGTTTCATGAGATTTGCTTAACAGGAAGAGAAATTATGGTATTACGGTGTGGACAAGATTTTTATTATCCTGCAATGGCGATCTCGACCTATGACCCACTGACCTCAAAATCATTAGGGATCTATAAATCTTCACAGACAGTCATACCATGCAGTTTTATGAGATTAGCTTAAGGGAAAGAACTTACAGAGCGGACAAGGTTTTTCATGATCAGGCCACGGTGACCTTGACCCTACTGATCACAAAATCAATAGGGGTCATCATCTCACCACAGAAATTTCAAGAGATTTGCATTTGGTGGCAGAGGAGTTACAGTGACGACAAGGTTTTTCATGATCGTGGTCAGGGTGACCTTGACCTTTGACCTACTGATCTCAAATCATAAGAGGTCATCACCTCACCATAGGCAGTAATTCCATGAAGTTTTATGAGATTTGTTTAAGGAAAGAAGACTTAAAGTACGGACAAGGTGTTTCATTATCAGGTCATGTTGACCGCCTACTGACCACATCATCAATAGGGGTCATCCTCTCACCAGGCATCAAACCCATGAAGTGTGATGAGATTTGCTTCAGGGAAAATACAGTTACAGTGCAGACAAGGTTGTTCATTATCGGGTTACAGTGACCTTGACCTTTTACCTACTGACCTAAACTAACAATGTGTCCCTAGGACACGGATGCCCCTACTTGGGTCACTATGCCATAGCAGTTTGATAATGAACATAAACACTGATAACCACGTTCAACTTAGGTGCGCATCTTCACTTGCTGTTCAAATTTTCCTGTAAAGTTTGGCGACCATGGGTTAAATAGCAGAACTCTGTGGTTCTTTGTCTAAAATAAAAAATGAAAACCCAAGGGCGCATCTTCACTTGCTGGTCAACATTCCTGTAAAGTTTGGCGACCTTGGATTAAATATTAATGGAAGAGGGCATGACACAAGTTTTTCAATCCTTATTTTGACTAAGTCAAGGGTCATATCTCTGTGGTTCATGGTCCAAAATAAAAATGAAAAGACAGGTGCACATCTTTACTTGCTGGTCAACATTCCTGTAAAGTTTCGTGACCGTGCGTTAAATAGTTATGGAGGATTGTGCGACACAAGTTTTTGGGATGTACGTACGTATGGACGGATGGACAGACGGACGGACAAACAAGTGCAAATCTATATACCCCACCCCCACCTAAGTGGGGCATAAAAACAGAAATGCACAACAAGACATCAAATCAGAATCCAACATGCTGTTTAAGAGATGCAGCTTGCACAATAAATTAATAGTACAAATGTCAAAGGCCTATGATTCCATCAAAAATCTCCTCCGAGCACGTAAAAGAACCATAGGAATCTATTCGATAATAAGAGTAGGGCAGGTTCCCGGATTCCTATGTATCCTTCCCCTCTCTCTGGGGTGGCTCTAAATAACCTATACTGTGTTGATGAGCCGTTAAACAACATTCAATTCCATCAAAAATCATTGAACCAGAAAACTACAAAAATATGCTCAACTAGACATCATTCTGATGCTTCCTACCAAATTGCGTCAAACTGCAATAAGTTGTTCCCGAGTAGTAGCGCAGACAAGATTTGTGACAGACGGACTGATGGAAAGGCTAATGACAAAACATCTGTGCATGTTGCCAAGAAACAAAGTATTACCCTTGGTTTGTCAAGATGCATTTATGACAAAGCATATAGCTATCTTCTAATGCATAGCAACACAATTGGAGTAAATTCTTATTTAGGATACAGTTGATAACCACCATGACATAAGGTCATATACAATCCATTCTAGCATGCTCAATGATAGCTTCTGTTGTTTGTATGTTTAAGAAAACTTCCGGACACATTGTCCACTAATGGACTTGCATTGCATCCAAACATGTACACATCAGTCTGGGCCGTTTAGAATAAAGATGCATTGTTGAGAACATGAAGCACCAATAGTGGTACAAACACCGGATTGCGAATATGACTACATTCAACATTTTGACTGAAAAATATAATCAAAAAGGGAGATAATTCATGATTAGTAAAAGACAAGAGTTATGGTTCTTGTCATATAACACTGTGTAATGATAATGAATAAGTGTGCGAAGTTTCAAAGCTTCTGACAATTTGTTTTTGAGAAATGAAAAAAACAAAAGCTTTAACCAAAACGTCAAAACAGGCAGATAGATTGACAGACAGACATCACCAAACCATAAGCCTGGATTTGGTTTGCAATCCGGCTATAACATGCCATTTCTTCTATTTTACTAAGCTTGTTCAACCCCATAACCATATACTCTTGGAAGCTGCTACACAGCTTTATTAAAGCCAGATTTAATAAATGCCCAAAATACTTTCAATGCATTATCAACAAATCTCATCCAATCCTTGAAGTATATACAGCATGTTAGGTACTTAACCTTGACAAAAATGGGACTTGTAAAATGCTTTATGTTCTGCAGATCTCAAAATAACAGCACTTACAACCACAGAAGTGGCAAAAACATGGTTTTGTTTAAGCGCTTGTTTTTAATCTTGGTCTTAAAATGTCAGAGATTAAAAAACAATCGCTTGAACAAATCCTTACAAACTTGTTGAAACCTTCTTTCCCGGATATCTATAAATCTATTGAAGCCGTCTGAAAAGGGTTACATTGTCCCTCAACAACACTTATATGGATTTTATTGGGTAACAAATCAAATATAATATCAGTTTTATGAATCCTGCATAAAATATACTACATCAGAAGTTGATAAATCATATTTTATTATTTTAAGTTGTTCATAAGTACCTGGAGAAGCAGCTCTTCCATATTCAAAACTCCACTTCATGTATGTAAATTTACTACCCACATATAAAAATTGTTCAACAGTTTCCTATCCTGTCTGTAGTGTTGTTCCGATTAACGATTTAATCGATCATCGATCAGTTAAGCCTTAAGTTTGATTAATCGAGTACAATTTTTCAGGATCGTCTTTACTCCGTTGTTGAAAAATATTGGCTTAAATTATTTTATTCTCTTGTACTAAAATGTTGCTATTTTGCAACAAGTACCAGTAATCACATACGATATCTCTATGGGGTATCACAACTTATACTTCAAATAAATGCTGGTCAGTTTCATTCAGCTGCTTTATTACCAGAACATACATGAAATGTGCTCCTTTTCTTTATTATAGTCTGAAAAAGTATTACTCTTGTGTCATAATTAGCAGCCATGTTTAATCAATTAATGCAGGATCTTTCTCAGCCAATTTTATAGCCGATATTCGGTCATATTCCCAATCGCCAAAAGTATGTTTTTTTCCCAATCTCTGGACGAAAATTCCTAATCCGAACCTCAAAAAATAAACTAAAAAAGAGGGCCAGGATGGCCCTAGATCGCTCACATGGTAATCATGGACAATAAGTCTGCTGTGTCTAGTCTGGCATGGGTATTTTTTAATTTGTCCCACTTTCTTCTATGAATGAGATTTCATAAAATTGAGTTGTGGGGTGGGGTTGGGTTGAGGGGTGGGGGGAGTATATGATTTGAATAGATATGAATCCGACAACTTGTTTAGGCTTTTATTGATATTAACCTTCTAAACAAATTTGGTAAAGATCAGATAAAAAAAGAAGTAGCTACAGATTTAACAAAGGAAAATACAATACAGCATTTTTCAATAATTCAAGGGCCATAACTCTGTCGTTACTAAAATACCTAGCTGTTTTTCGAACTTGTCCAAGATTTCATTGATATACAGCGAATTGCACAGCTAGACATCTTACCGACACTTCCTGTCAAGTTTAAAAAAGGTTAAAAAAACTAAAATAATATAATTATAATAATAAAAATAACAAACAAAAAAGGTAAAAAAGTTAAAAAAAAAGTTTAAAGAAAAAAAGAATTATAATAAAAAAAACTGTGTAAGTTTGGTTAAGATTGCTCAAGAAAAGTGGCCTGTATCGTGTTAACAACATGTAAAACTGCATTTTTGCTAATTCAGGGACCATAACTCTGGTGTTACTGGTCCGATCTTGCTCATTATCAAATGTGTCCCAAGATCTTATGGTCATATACAATCTGTGCAAGTTTGGTTAAGATTGCTCAAGAAGTGTGGCCTCTATCATCTAAACAAGATAAAACAAATATTTTTTTCTAATTCAGGGGCCATAACTCTGGTATTACTGGTCCGATCTTGCCCATTATCAACATTATCCGAGATCTTATGGTCATATACAATCTGTGCAAGATTGGTTGAGATTGCTCAATAAATGTGGCCTCTATCGTGTAAACAAGATGAAAAACTGCATTTTTTGCTAATTCAGGGGCCATAACTCTGGTGTTATTGGTCTAATCTGGCCCATTATCGAACTCGTCCGAGATATTATGGTTATATACAATCTTTGTAAGTTTGGTTAAGATTGCTCAAGCAATGTGGCCTCTATCATGTAAACAAGCTAAAAGTTGATGACAGACGACGACGGACGAAGAGTGGTCACAATAGCTCACCCTTGAGCACAAATAAGTTAGTAGATATCTTCACAGACTAGTTTTTGCATTATTTGCTTATTCAAGCATTATGAATTAAAGTCCAATATTTCCAGTATGTGAATCATGTTAAGTCCATGCAATTATACCTGAAAAAGTACTTATTAGTGAATTTAGCTAATGTTATTTTTTCCAATTTTGAGTAAAACGCTGCTAATTTTCCCAATTCCAGTGGCATTTGGTCATGTTCCCAAAATCATGAAAAAAGTTTTGTAATGATCGATCATCAGTCGTTAAATATTCTGATGATCGATCATGGATTTTTAGCCGATTCCCAACACCACCTGTCTGAAGGTGTTGAGAACTTACTCATATTTTGTCATAGGACACTGATAAATGTATGAAAAGAATATAATTATGTAGAAATGGGGTTTAACATCACTTTTAACAATCTTTCAGTCCTATCATGACGGTGTCTACTTTATAGTGCTGCCACACAGGAATACCATGCCACAGACACATGGCGTGATACCCCACCCGGTCACATGATACCCCACCCAGTCACATGATACCCCACTCGGTCACATGATACCCACCCGGTCACATGATACCCACCCGGTCACATGATACCCCACCCGGTCACATGATACCCCACCTGGTCACATGATACCCCACCCGGTCATATGATACCCCGCCCGGTCACATGATACCCCGTCCGGTCACATGATACCCCACCCGGTCACATGTTACTGACACTGGACCAACCAGTCCTAGCACTACCATTTATATGCTGAGCATCAAGCAAGGGAGCTACTAGTGCACTTTTCAAAAAGTCTTTGGTATGGCCTGGCTTTGGATTGAAACTGAGACCTCCCGCATGCAAAGCAAACACTCTACCACTATGCGTATGAAAAGTACCATAACAAAATTATTTCTACCCTTGATTACCCTCCCTTTCCATAAGTCATATGCACCATAGGCTGGTTATGACACCAAGCAAACGTAGGTTTTTTAAAGTTATCCTATC
>JAWPHD010019797.1:0-34235 GCA_037043455.1 Cyrtodaria siliqua | reverse complement strand
CCTCTATCTGCAGTACGTATATGCATGTGTTCCTATTAATTTGATTACTTCTCATTTTTCCATACAAGTTGAAATACACCATTCCTTTAGCCTTTTCATCACTTGCTTCAGTCAGTGTCATTTTAATACTCCGACGTTTTGTATTATTGTACTTATCAACCATCATCTGTAGCACGTCTAAATATGTATTTGAATTGTTTGCTGTGAAATATTTCCACATTCTCTCTTTTAATCGTTCAATTACTACAGCTTTTCCGAAATTAAACGTGTGATACATTTCGATATTATTATCAACAAGGAACTGCTTGAATATTTTATTGTAAAATTCTACTCCCTGGTAAACCCACAGCAATTTACAGTGTCTTCCCATACTTATGATTTTTTGGAATGCTTTGGTAATTTCTAAACCAGTTTTATTTGGAACCGGCACAACCCAAGCAAATTTACTAAATACATCAATAACAGTAAGCAAGTATTTTACACCTTTTTATACTTTGAAAACGATTGCATATCAGCCAAGACAGCAGACCATATTTTATCAATTTCATTAACAATCACACGACGTTGAGTGAACTTTCTTCGTATAGGCTTATGAAGTTCATCTGCTAACTTGTCAGTTCATTTCAACGCCTTTTCTCGTTTTTTGGTGCTCCAAGACCAAGTTTACTAATAACCGGCTTAAAAATTAAATTATTAGTGATTTTTTCCCCTAAGTGATTTAGACTAACTTTTTTTTAAACCGGTCAGCATGCTTTTATCACACATTGATTTATTACTAGGATTTTTGTCATAACAATAATCATGCTCTTTGCAACAGCATCTAACTCATTTGCCGGTTTTCCGCTATCAAGTGGGTTACCCGGACCGCAATATTTATAACCAGGAATTGTTAACCCCTTTTTAGGCAATAAAGGAAGTAACTCTTTATGAATATCAATATTTTCACCTTGTGTACTTTTAATACCACAAGACGCACATGTTGCTTTTAACATTCTGCTACCATTTTTTGCTAAAACATGCTGAGGATTAATATTTTCAATATCCATTTTTTCTTTTATACAATAATATATATTATTGGAGAGCACTGTAATAACAACACATACAAATATATATTTTTTTTTAAAACTTTAATAGATTTGGCAAATATTGGGCGTGGCATGAATTGAATGTTTAACAATTGGGCTGCCGGTAAGCACAAAAGAGGGGGATGGGGGTGGGGTAGATATTACATTGATCATGTATTCAGGTATTTAATAGTTGTAGTTTTACAAGTTCTAGTCTGACAGTTGAACTTACATGTATAGTTTGTGTCTTTGAAAACTCGTCTTGATTTATATTATGATGTCTTTGAAAACTAGTCTTGATTTATATTATGATGAAGGTATTGTCATAATGTTTTAATACTCCGTACAGTTTGCATGCAGTTTCAAATGTACCACTCAGTTATTGCTTGATACACTGCATTGTATTCTTTTGTCTCTGTAGTAAAGTTTGTTTGGTACATCACACATGGTTTTGGTTATCTGTCCGGTGTCTTTTTCTTAGTTGAAATATGCACGTGTGCCAGATTATTTTATTATTATTTTTACTATTATTATTTTTTTTTTTATTATTCCTTCCTCCTAACTTCAAATTTTGGGGGAAAAATCCGTAATCCAAGTCATCAAATTGGTCTGGCCTAAGTTGTATTGATTTGGAACCTTTACTAAATTGACTGGCGTGACATGTAGTTGGTCCTAAACATAATTCATTTTGATTCTATGTCAAACATGGCTGCCAGCGACCATTTTTTAGCTCTACTGGCCGTCCGTCGTCCGTCCGTTAACTTTTACCTCGTTAAGACGATAGGGCCTTCATTTTTCATCCGACCTTTACCAAACTTTAACAGATTGTTAATATCAATAAAAGCTCGGACAAGTTTGAAAACCAGCCAGATCAGACCAGTATCCGCGGAGTTATGGCCCTGGATTTAGTTAAAAATGCTAAATTGTGCCTCGTTAAGACGATAGGGCCTTCATGTTTCACTTGATCTTTACCAAACTTTACCAGATTGTTACTATCAATGAAAGCTCGGATAAGTTCGAAAACCAGCCATAGCGGACTAGTAACAGCGGAGTTACGGCCCTTGATTCAGTTAAAAATGCAATGTTTTGCCTCGTTAAGACGATAGGGGCTTGATTGTTCATCCTATCTTTACCAAACGTTATCAGATTGTTATTGTTGTTGAAAGCACAAACAAGTTAAAAAACCAGCCATATCGGACTAGTAACAATGGAGTTATGGCCCTTGATTTAGTTAAAAATGCTATATTTTGCCTCGTTAAGACGACAGGGGCTTCATTGTTCATCCGATCTTTACCAAACTTTACCAGATTGTTAATATCAATGAAAGCTCGGTCAAGATTGACAACCAGCCATATCGAATCAGTAACAGCGGAGTTATGGCCCTAAGTTTAGGCAAAAATGCTATATTTATGGCTCCCCCACACAAAGTGTGGTAAGGTAGCCATATAGATTTTGTGCTTTCTGTCTGTCTGTCTGTCTGTTTCTCTGCGTGTCTGCGTGTCTGTGTCACAAACGATGTTCGATCAATAACTACAGAGTGGTTGGACCTAGGGTCCTCAAACTTGAAAGGATGGTTGGTCATGACAAGTATTAGACCCCTATTGATTTTGGGGTCACTAGGTCAAAGGTCAAGGTTGCGGTGACATTGACTATCAAAACGATGTCCGATCAATAACTAGAGAATGGTTGGACCTAGGGATTCTCAAACTTGAAGGGATGGTTGGTCATGACAAGTAGATGACCCCTATTGATTTTGGGGTCACTAGGTCAAAGGTCAAGGTTGCGGTGACATTGAGTATCAAAACGATGTCCGATCAATAACCAGAGAATGGTTGGACCTAGGGTCCTCAAACTTGGAAGGATGGCCCTTGATTTAGTTAAAAATGCTATATTGCTATATTTTGCCTCGTTAAGATGATAGGGCCTTCATTTTTCAACCAATCTTTACCAAACTTTACCACATTGTTAATATCAATGAAAGCTCGGACAAGTTTGAAAACCAGCCATATCGGAATAGTAACAGTGGAGTTGTGGCCCTTGATTTAGTAAAAAAAAAGCTATATTTTGCCTCGTTTACGCGATAGGGGCTTCATTGTTCATCCGATCTTTACCAGACTTTATCAGCTTGTTAATGTCATTGAAAGCTCGAACAAGTTTGAAAACCAGCCATTTCAAACAAGAAACAGCGGAGTTATGGGCCTTGATTTAGTTAAAATTGCTATATTTTGCCTCGTTAAGACGATAGGGGCTTCATTGTTCATCTGATCTTTACCAAACTTTATTGGATGGTTAATATCAATGAAAGCTCAGACAAGTTCGACAAGTTAAGACGATAGGGGCTTCATTGTTCATCTGATCTTTACCAAACTTTATCGGATGGTTAATATCAATGAAAGCTCAGACAAGTTCGAAAACCAAACATATCGGACCAGTAACAGCTTAGTTATGGCCCTTGATTTAGTTCAAAACGCTATATTTTGCCTCGTTAAGACGAGAGGGCCTTCATTTTTCATCCGATCGTTACCAAACTTCTTTTTTTTTAAAATATTTTGTTAATTAATTTCTTTTTCTTTTTTTATTTAATTTTTTTTTTATTTTAATTTCTTTTTTTAAATTTTTTACTTGAATTTCTTTTTTTTTTAAATATCTTTTTTTCAATTTTTTTTTGTTTTAATTTTTTGTTTTAATTTTTTAATTTTAATTATTTTGTTTTAATTTATTTTTTTATATATTTTTTTAAATTTTTGCTTTTGCTTTTAATGTTTTTAATCTTTTTCTTTTTTTAGCTCTATGTTGGACCAGTCAGACCAGAAACAGAGGAGTTATGGCTCTTGATTTAGTTAAAAATGCTATATTTTGCCTCGTTAATACGGTAGGGCCTTCATTTTTCATCTGATCTTTACCGAACTTTAACAGATTCTTTAGTTATGGCCCTAGATTTAGTTCAAAAGCTGTTTTTTGCCCGAAACTTCCAAAAAAACATAAATGGCAGTCACTCGCTTCGTTGATGTTATAAGAGCCATGTTAGCCAGTAGAGCGTCCACAGGCCCTCTTGGGCCTCTTGTTTAAATATTTTTTTTATTTTTTTTTTTATTTATTTTTTTTAATATTTTTAATTTTTTTTTTATTATTTATTTTTTTTTAATTTTTGCATAAAAAGTTTTAGGGTCGGGCCCTTAAAATAATAGGGTCGGTCGGGTTACCTGCCTTACTGATACAGATAGTAGATACAGTCACAGGGATATTGATTATCAAAACGATCTCAGATCAATAGAGGACGGTTGGACCTATAGTCGTCAATTATGCCTGTTCGGGCTATTGGGGGAGCCATACGTTTTTGTCCCATGGACAATAACAATTTTTAGTTTGCCTTGTTAAGACGATAGGGCCTTCATTTTTCATCCAATCTTTACCAACCTGTACCAGATTGTTACTATCAATGAAAGCTTGGACAAGTTTGAAAATCAGCCAGTTCGGACCAGCAACAGCAGAGTTATAGCCCTTGATTTAGTTAAAAATTCTATATTTTGCCTCGTTAAGACGATAGGGCCTTCGTTTTTTATCCGATCTTTACTTTACCAGATTGTTAATATCATTGAAAGCTTGGAAAAGTTCGAAAGCCAGCCAGATCGGACCAGCAACAGCGGAGTTATGGCCCTTGATTTAGTTATATTACGATAGGGCCTTCATTTTTCGTCAGATCTTTATCAAACTTTACCAGATTGCTAATATAAATGAAAGCTCAGACAAGTTCGAAAAACAACCAGGTCGGACCAGTAAATGCGGAGTTATTGCCCTTGATTTAGTTAAATATGCTATATTTTGCCATCGTTAATACTACGATAGGGCCTTCATTTTTCATCCGATCTTTACCAAACTTTACCAGATTGTTACAATCAATGAAAGCTCAAAAAAAAATTCAAAACCAGCCAGATTGGACCATTTACACCAGAGTTATGGCTCTTGATTTTCTGAAATATGCTATATTTTGGCCTCATTAAGAAGAAAGGGCCTTCATTTGGCCAGATTTCAGTGAAACTTTTCAAGGATGATCAGTACCAAGCCTAGTTGTACATATTGTCACCGTGTTCCGGTTGAATGATTTTGGCGGAGTTATGTCCCTTTAAAGGTTTTAATACACAAACTTTGTCTGGACTAGTTGTCCTGAACGCCTGGCTGGATTTTAACGAAACTTGACAAGGATGATCAGTATCAGGTCTAGTGATGCAAATCATTGCCGTGTTCCGGTTGAATGATTTTTGGCAGAGTTATGGCTCTTTAAAGGTTTTAATACACAAACTTTGTCTGGACTAGTCCTCCTAAACCCCTCCCCACATTTCAACGAAACTTTACAGGTATGATCAGCAGCAAGCATAGTTGTGTATATCATCGTGGCATTCCGGTTGACAGATTTTTAGCTCGACTGATCAGAGATCAGCAGAGCTTATGCCGTGGTGCGGCGTCCGTCGTCCGTCCGTCCGTCCGTCCGTCTGTCTGTCTGTCCGTCCGTCGGAGTTTACAGTAGGGCCTTGTGTGTCTTTTTTTGTGTATAAAGTATACTTATGTGACTTTTTTTTCTTGTGTGACTGACACACAAGCAAGTATGTCTCTATGCGCAGGAAAAAGTCTAATTCTTCATTTAAAGCAATAAAAAATTGCAGTCACACAAGGGGAGGGGAGCTTGTGTGACTAAAATCTGTCCAAATGGTAAAAACAACACACAAGATGTAGAAAACAGTCACACAAGGTACGAACATACACACAAAAAACAGACACACAAGTTTTGAGTCACACAAAGCCTGATTTTGTGTATGTCCGTCTGTCTGTCCGTAAACTTTTTTTTGTTGCGACTTCTCCTCTGAAACTTCTGAATGAAATTTCATGAAACTTTACAGAAATGTTGCCCATGAAGTCTAGTTGATCCTAGCAAAAATTCATGTTGATGTGAAATCCAAGATGGCTGCCAAATCTAAAAATAGGTTTTTAAAAAACAAGTTTGTAGCGACTACTTCTTGAAAACTCTAAGTGATATTGATATGGGACTTTTTCTAAAATGATCAGCATGACATGATGTTGGTCGTTTTGATTTGACGTTAAACATGGCTGCCAGCGGCCATCTTTGTTTACGTAGAGTTATATAATGAAAACTTGTAGCGACTACTCCTCTGAAACTACTCGACGGATTTTCATGAAACTTCACAGGAATGTTGCTCTTGATGTCTTATTGATCCTAGCATAATTTCAGGTCGGTCGGAAATTCATGATGGCCGCCCTGGCTAAAAATAAATTTTCAAAATACAAGTTTGTAGCGACTACTACTTGAAAACTATAAGTGATATTGATATAGGACTTTTTCTAAAATGATCAGCATGACATGATGTTGGTCCTTGTCAAAAATCGTTTTGATCCGATGTTAAACATGTCTGCCAGCGGCCATCTTTGTTTACGTAGAGTTATATAGTAAAAACTTGTAGCGACTACTCCTCTGAAACTACTTAACTGATTTTCATGAAACTTCACAGAAATGTTGCTCTTAATGTCTAATTGATCCTAGCAAAATTTCAGATCGGCCAGAAATTCAAGATGTCAACCACAGCTAAAAATAGATTTTTAAAAAATAAGTTTGTAGCGACTACTTCTTGAAAACTATAAGTGATATTGATATGGGACTTTTTCTAAAATGATCAACATGACATAATGGTTATCTGAGTCGAACAATATTTTGATTTGACGGTAAACATGTCTGCCAGTGGCCATCTTTGTTTACATAGAGTTGTATAAAGAAAACTTGTAGCGATTACTCCTCTGAAACTACATGATGGATTTTCATGAAATTTCACACGAATGTTGCACTTGATGTCTTATTGATCCTAGCAAAATTTCAGGTCGGCCGAAAATTCAAGATGGCCGCCACGGCTAAAAATAATTTTTCGGAAAACAAGTCTGTAGCGACAACTTCCTGAAATCAAAATCAATCAGTAGAGCTTCAAGGTCATTGACCTCTTGTAGGTGGAGTTATGGCCCTTTAAAGTCTTTTGATACACTAACATTTTCAGGGCTAGTTCTCCTGAACCCCTGACTGGATTTTAACGAAACTTGACAAGGATGATCAGTATCAAGCCTAGTTGTGCATGTCATCGCCATATTCGTGTTGTATTATTTTTGGCAGAGTTATGGCCCTTTAAAGGTTTTAATAGCCAAACGTTGTCCAGATTAGTCTCTTCTGAACTCCTTGCTGGATTTCAACGAATCTTGATGGGGATGATCAGTACCAAGCCTAGTTGCAACTGTCATTGCCGTGTTATGGTTGAATGAATTTTGGCAGAGTTATGACCCCTTAAAGGTTTTAATACACTGACTTTGTACAGACTCATTCTCCAGAACCTCTGGCTGGATTTCAACGAAACTTGTCAGGGACAATCAGTACCAAGACTAGTTGCGTATGTCATCACCATGTTCTGGTTGAACAATATTTGAAAGAGTTATGGCCCCAATACATAAACTTTATCTAGAGCCAGTAGAGCGTACACAGGCCCTCTTGGGCCTCTTGTTTTTACATAGAGTGATACAGGAAAAACTTGTGGCGACTACTTCTCTGAAAGTGCTGGTCTTATTACCATTAAAATCTATCAGTAGAGCTTCAAGGTCATTGACCTCTTGTTTGCTCGACTATTTGAAGAATAAGAGAGCTTATGTTATCACGTCGGCAATGGCGTCGGCGTTGGCGTCAGTGTCGGCATCCCACATCTATTCTATTTCTCTTACATTTCTTATCCGAGCACAACTAAATTTGGTCATGGGCTTCCTCATAACATTATCTTAAGGACTGCGTAACAAATACTGAAGCCCATAAAATGTGTCCCATTTCACATCAAATTTTGTGTGTAAGCTGTGTTTTACAAGTCTATATTTCTTACCTTTCTTATCCTAGCACAACCAAATTTGTTCATGGGCTTCCTTATAGCATTATCTTAAGGGCTGCATAAGCAATTTTGGTTCCTGTAACCAATGGGCTCCCATGGAACCCAAATTATGATAGCCAATAAAATGTGTCCCATTTCATATCAAATTTTGCGTGTAAGCTGTGTTTACAAGTCTATATCTCTTACAATTCTTACCCTTGCACAACCAGATTTGGCCATTAGCTTCCTTATAGCATTATCGTAAGGGCTGCTTAAGTAATTTTGGTTCCTGTAACCCCTGGGCTCCCATGGAACCCAAATTCTGATAGCCCTTGAAATATGTCTGTTTCACATCAAATTTTGCATGTAAGCTGTGTTTACAGGTCTATCTATATCTCTTAGATTTCTTGTCCTAGCTGAACTAAATTTTGGAATTGGTTTCCTAATAGTATGTTGTAAAGGGTTGGATAAGTAATTTTGTCTTCTGCAAATTCTGGGCTCCCATGGAACCCAAATTGTGATGGCCCATAAAATGTGCAATAAAGGCAGATCTAGGTTTGCATGTAAGCGTGTATATATCTATAATTTTGGTTTCTGATTTGTTGTAGCATTATGCATCTTATTACTTCACCCATATTGGGGCATTGGCTCCCTCCTCACCCCACCCCCTCCACAACGTTTTTTTTACATATTTCTGTGTTGTTTTATTCAATTCTTACACATATATGTTGCACCCTCCCCCCACCCCCTACCCACTCCCGCCTCTCTCCCCGCTCCCCACCACCCCACTCCACTTGAAACCATTTTTTTTTTTACATATTTCTGTGTTGCTTTTGTCAATTCTTACACATATATGTTGCCCCTCCCCACACCCTCCCCCACCCACGCGTCTCCCCTCCCCTCCCCCACACTTGATTTTTTTTTTTTACTTATTTCTTTGTTGCTTTTGTCAATTCTTACACAAATATGTTGCCCCCTCCCCACACCCACACCCCTCTTCCCCACCCCCTCCCCCACTTGAAACTCTAATTTTTAGCTCTACTGATCAGAGATCAGCAGAGCTTATGCCGTGGTGCGGCGTCCGTCGTCCGTCTGTCTGTCCGTCCGTCTGTCCGTCTGTCTGTCCGTAAACTTTTATTTGTAGCGACAACTCCTCTGAAACTACTGGATGGATATTCATGAAACTTTACAGAAATGTTGCCCATAAAGTCTAGTTGATCCTAGCAAAAATGCATGTTGATGTGAAATCCAAGATGGCCACCAAAGCTAAAAATAGAGTTTTAAAATACAAGTTTGTAGCGACTACTTCTTGAAAACTATAAGTGATATTGATATGGGACTTTTTCTAAAATGATCAGCATGACATGATGTTGATCCTTGTGGAAAATTATTTTGATTCGACGTTAAACATGGCTGCCAGTGGCCATCTTTGGTTACATAGAGTTATATAGTAAAAACTTGTAGCGACTACTCCTCTGAAACTACTTGACGGATGTTCATGAAACTTCACAGGAATGTTGCTCTTGATGTCTAATTGATCCTAGCAAAATTTTAGGTCGGCCGGAAATTCAAGATGGCCGCCACGGCTAAAAATAGATTTAAAATAAATAAACTTGTAGCGACTACTTCTTGAAAACTGTAAGTGATATTGATATGGGACATTTTCTAAAATGATCAGCATGACATGATGTTGATCCTTGTCAAAATTTATTTCGATGCAACTTTAAACATGGCCGCTAGCGGCCATCTTTGTTTACATAGAGTTATATAGTAAAAACTTGTATCGCCTACTCCTCTGAAACTACTTGGCGGATTTTCATGAAACTTAACAGGAATGTTGCTCTTAATGTCTAATTGATCCTAGCAAAATTTTAGTTCGGCCAGAAATTCAAGATGGCCACCACAGCTAAAAATAGATTTTTAAAAAATAAGTTTGTAGCGACTACTTCTTGAATACTATAAGTGATATTGATATGGGACTTTTTCTAAAATGATCAGCATGACATGATGGTTATCCGAGTCGAACATTATTTTGAATCGACGTTAAACATGGCTGCCAGTGGCCATCTTTGTTTACATAGAGTTATATAATGAAAACTTGTAGCGACTACTCCTCTGCAACTACTTGACGGATTTTCATGAAACTTCACACGAATGTTCCTCTTGATGTCTTATTGATCCTAGCAAAATTTCAGGTCGGCCGGAAATTCATGATGGCCGCCATGGCTAAAAATAGATTTTCAAAATACAAGTTTGTAGCGACTACTTCTTGAAAACTATAAGTGATATTGATATGGGACTTTTTTCTAAAATGATCAGCATGACATGATGTTGGTCCTTGTCAAAAATCGTTTTGATTCGATGTTAACCATGGCTGTCAGCGGCCATCTTTGTTTACATAGAGTTATATAATGAAAACTTGTAGCGACTACTCCTCTGAAACTACTTCACGGATTTTCATGAAACTTCGCAGGAATGTTGCTCTTGATGTCTAATTGATCCTAGCAAAATTTCAGGTCGGCCGGAAATTCAAGATGGCCGCCACGGCTAAAAATAAATTCTCAAAAAACAAGTTTGTAGCGACTTCTTCCTGAAATCAAAATCAATCAGTAGAGCTTCAAGGTCATTGACCTCTTGTTTTTTTACATATTTTTGTGTTGTTTTGGTCAATTGTTACATAGCTTTTTACACATATATGTTGCCCTAACCACCCCCACTCCCCCAACCATCCATCAGAGATCAGCAGAGCTTATGCCGTGGTGCGGCGTCTGTCGTCCGTCTGTCTGTCCGTAAAGTTTTATTTGTAGCGACTACTCCTCTGAAACTACTGGATGGATATTCATGAAACTTTTGCCCATGAAGTCTAGTTGATCCTAGCAAAAATTCATGTTGATGTGAAATTAAAGATGGCCGCCAAAGCTAAAAATAGATTTTTAGATCACCTGAGCGGAAGACTCAAGGTGATCTATTGGGATCACTCTGCGTCCGTCTTCCATCCGTCGTCCGTCCGTCCGTCGTTAACTTTTCTTCAAACGACTTCTCCTCAGAAACCGCTTGGCTAATTTTGCCCAAACTTCACATGGATGATCCTTAGATGAATGCGTTTTAGATTTGTTAAAATTGGGTCAGCGCGACATCCAAGATGGCCGCCATTACTATATATGGTTGAAATCTTCTTCTCCAGAACCGCTGGTCAAAAATGGCCGTGCCCCAGGTTGTCAAATGTTGTATATTAAGATTTTACATTTTTTTCATATAAACATATAGGAAAAAACTTAAAAAAATCTTCTTCTCTGAAACCACAAGGCACATATCTCTCATGTATTACAGGGTAGCATCAGCTTATGGTCCCCTACTACGTTTGTTCAAATGGTGACCCTGGGGTCAAATTTGTCCCAGCCCCAGGGGTCACAGTTTTACATAGACTTATATAGGAAAAAAAAATCAAAAATCTTCTTCTCAGAAACTACAAGAGCCAGAGGTTTGATATTTTACATTTACTATAAGCTTCTGGTCCTTTACCGAGCTTGTTCAAATGGTGACCCTCGGGTCATATTCGGCCCCGCCCCAAGGGTCACATGTTTTACATAGACATGTATAGGGAAAAACTTAAAAAATCTTCTTCTCTGAAACTGCAGGAGCCAGAGGTTTAATATTTTGCATTTGCAATAAGCTTATGGTCCTCTACCAAGTTTGTTCAAATGGTGACCCAGGGTCAAGTGATATTGATATGGGATTTTTTCTAAAATGATCAGCATGACATGATGTTGGTCCTTGTCAAAAATCGTTTTGATTCGACGTTAAACAAGGCTGCCAGCGGCCATCTTTGTTTACATAGAGTTATATAGTAAAAACTTGTAGCGACTACTCCTCTGAAACTACTTGGCGGATTTTCATGAAACTTTACAGGAATGTTGCTCTTAGTGTGGAATTGATCCTAGCAAAATTTCAGATCGGCCAGAAATTCAAGATGGCCGACACAGCTAAAAATAGATTTTTAAAAAAATAAGTTTGTAGCGACTACTTCTTGAAAACTATTTCTAAATTGATCAGCATGACATGATGTTGATCTGAGTCGAACATTATTTTGATTCGACGTTAAACATGGCTGCCAGTGGCCATCTTTGTTTACATAGAGTTGTATAGTAAAAACTTGTAGCGACTACTCCTCTGAAACTACTTGACGGATGTTCATGAAACTTCACAGGAATGTTGCTCTTGATGTCTAGTTGATCCTAGAAAATTTCAGGCTGGCCGGAAATTCAAAATGGCCACCACAGCTAAAAATAGATTTAAAATAAATAAATTTGTATCGACTACTTCTTGAAAACTGTAAGTGATATTGATATGGGAGATTTTCTAAAATGATCAGTATGACATGATGTTGATCCTTGTCGAAATTTAGCGACTACTCCTCTGAAACTACTTGACAGTTTTTATGAAACTTCACAGGAATGCTGACCTAACTATCAAAATCTATCAGTAGAGCTTCAAGGTCATTGACCTCTTGTTTTAGCTCTCAACTCTTTTCTTTACATATTTCTGTAATGTTTTGGTGAATTCTTACACATATAGCTGTGTTGCCCCCCTCCACCCCCCCTGTACCCCCACGCCTCCCCCTCCCCCCCCCCACCCCCACTCGAAACTCTATTTATTTTTTTAGCTCTACTGGCCAAGGCCAGGCGAGCTTATGCGATCACTTTTCGTGCGTCGTCTGTCTGTCCATTTGTCTGTTAGCAATTTTATAAAATCGACATCTCCTCTGAAACCACTTCATCACAATGTTACTTGGGAGGGCCCCTCTCAAATTTATCTTTTTCATCCAGTCATGCAAGATGGCCACCATGGCTAAAACTAGGTCAAATTTAAGGAAATATGAAACGACATCTCCTCCGAAACCACTTATTCCATTATTGTGAAATACCAAATATATGTTGCTTGGGTTGGCCTCTATCAAGTTTGTGTTTTTCGTTATCGTCGAATAATCAAAATGGCCGCCACGGCGACTCAAAGTTTACATAGAGTTAGTTATATAGGAAAAGGTTAAAAAATGACATCTTTTTTTAAACCTCTTGACGGAGTTTGATGAAACTTCATTTCAAAGATCTTTAGGATAGTCCCCCTCAGATTTATGTTTTTTGCGACCGGCAGTCATCCAAGATGGCCACCATGGCTAAAATTAGGTCAAATTTATGGAAATTTCAAACATCTCCTGCGAAACCACTTATTCCATTCTCGTGAAATACCATAAATATGTTGCTTGGGTTGGCCTCTATCAAGTTTGTGTTTTTCGTTATCGTCGAATAATCAAAATGGCCGCCACGGCGACTCAAAGTTTACATAGAGTTAGTTATATAGGAAAAGGTTAAAAAATGACATCTTTTTTGAAACCGCTTGACGGAGTTTGATGAAACTTCATTTCAAAGATCTTTAGGATAGTCCCCCTCAGATTTGTGTTTTTTGCGACCGGCAGTCATCCAAGATGGCCACCATGGCTAAAATTAGGTAAAATTTAAGGAAATTTCAAACATCTCCTCCGAAACCACTTATTCCATTCTCGTGAAATACCATAAATATGTTGCTTGGGTTGGCCTCTATCAAGTTTGTGTTTTTCGTTATCGTCGAATAATCAAAATGGCCACCACAGCGACCCAACGTTATATAGGAAAACGTTAAAAATGACATCTTCTTTGAAACCGCTTGAAGGATTTTGATGAAACTTAAATCACAATGATCTTTGGGATAGTTCCTCCCAGATTTGTGTTTTTTGCGGTTGCCAGTCATCCAAGATGGCCACCATGGCTAAAACTAGGTCAAATTTAAGGAAATTTCAAATAACATCTCCTTCAAAACCACTTATTCCATTCTTATGAAATATCATATACATGTTTCTTGGGTTGTCCTCTATGAAGTTTGTGTTTTTCGTTATCGTCGAATAATCAAAATGGCCACCACGGCGACCCAAACTTTACATAGAGTTATATAGGAAAAGTTTGAAAATGACATTTTCTCTGAAACCGTTTGAAGGATTTTGATGAAACTTAATCACCATGATATTTAGGATAGTCCCTCTCCGATATATGTTTTTCGCGTCCACCAGTCATCCAAGATGGCCGCCATGTCTAAAACTAGGTCAAATTTAAGGAAATTTCAAACAACATGTCCTCCGAAAACACTTATTCCATTCTTGTGAAATATCATAAACATGTTCTTCATGACCTTGGTCTTAGAGGCCGATTACCCATTTTTATTGAGAAATTCTTAGATGATAGACAATTTCGTGTCCGAATGGGTTCAACCCTCTCTGATATTCATGAACAGGAGATGGGTGTTCCACAGGGCAGTATACTCTCTGTCACACTTTTTAATATAAAGATTAACAGTATAGTAAAATGCATTAATCCAGGTGTGGATTGTCGCTATACGTTGACGACTTTGTTATATGTTATCGTGCAAAAAACATGAATACTATCGAGAGACAATTACAACAATGTCTAAATAAACTTCAGACCTGGTCTGATGAAAATGGTTTTAAATTTTCTAAGTCTAAAACTAATTGTATGCACTTTTGTCGACTTTGTAAGCATCATGAGGACCCTCATCTGACACTGGATGGGTCAACGGTGCCAGTGGTGGATGCGACAAAATTCCTTGGTCTTATTTTCGACCGTAAATTAACGTTTATGCCACACCTTAAATACTTGAAGGCCAAATGCCTTAAAGCTCTTAACTTACTTAAAGTTGTTGCAAACACTAATTGGGGAGCAGATCGAAAAGTCCTCTTGCGACTTTACAGATCTCTCATCAGATCCAAGCTGGACTACGGCTCAATAGTATATGGATCGACTCGCAAGTCGTACTTGCAGATGCTCGACCCTATACATAATCAAGGATTACGACTCGCCTTAGGTGCCTTTTGTACATCACCAGCCGAAAGTCTATATGTTGAAGCCAATGAACCATCACTGTCTCACAGACGAGACAAATTAGCTCTTCAATACACCATTAAATTAAAGTCTAACCCTTCAAACCCAACTTTCGATAATGTTTTTAATCCTAGTTGTGAACCTCTTTTTGATCAAAAACCGAAGGCCATTCGACCATTTGGTCTTCGTATTAAACCAAAATTAAGAGACACTGAAATCGACCTAAATTTGATTGCCAAGTACAAAGTACCACAAATTCCACCGTGGACTTTGGAAACTCCAACAATTATTTTTGATCTTTGTAATAATAACAAACCAGTACAGACCCTACTGTCTTTCAAAGCAAATTTAATGAAATTAAATCGAAATACAGTAACTTTCAGCATATCTACACAGATGGCTCTAAAGATGGAGATAAGGTAGCTGCAGCAGCTGTTGTTCACAAACACAGCATAAAGAGCCGCCTGCCTGATAAGGCCTCTATCTTTTCAGCTGAACATAAGGCAATTGAACTTGCCTTAAATTATATTCAGGAATCTGATGATGACCATTTTGTAATATTTTCTGATTCCCTTTCATCTCTTCAAGCACTGGGTAATATGAAACATGATAACCCAGTTGTGCTTCAACTTTTAGAAAAGTACAATTCTCTTATAATTGATAATTTTATTATTTTCTGCTGGCTTCCAAGCCATGTAGGAATACGTGGTAATGATAGAGCTGATAGTGCTGCTAAGGCAGCATTAGATTTACATGTAACTAATACCAAATTACCTTATACTGATTTTAAAAGTTGTATTAACACATATATTCGTAACTCTTGGCAAGCCGCTTGGAATTTGTCAGTTAACAATAAACTCCATCCAATTAAACCGTTACTCGGAGAATGGCGTTCTTCTAGTAGACCCATTCGTCGAGAGGAAGTTGTCCTAGCCCGGTGCAGGATAGGGCATACACGTTATACTCATTCATATTTATTACAAGGTGAGCAATTACCGGAATGTATACCCTGCTTTGCACCGTTAACGGTCAAACACATCTTATTGGAATGTGTAGACTTTGATCCTATGTGTCAAAGGTACTACAATGTTAATACTATGAAAGAGTTATTTGATACTGTAGATTTTAGTCTTGTTTTAGATTTCCTGAAAGAGATCAGACTATATAAATCATTGTAATGTGTTCTTATATATATTTACTTGTTTATATACCCGTTGCCAGGCATTTTTTGATTTACATACATAGTTTATATTACACCTTGTCATCCCTTATTTTTTTAATAGTTTTATCTTTATGTATTTACATTAATTTTTAATTAATACTTCATTTTTATATTTTTTTGCGCACAATATGACCTATTTATGTGTCGGCGTGCCGTAAAACACCATTCATTCATTCCTCCAAAACCACTTAATCCATTCTAGTGAAATATCATATACATGTTCCATGGGTTGGCCTCTATCAAATTTGTGTTTTGTGTGATCATCGAATAATCAAAATGGTTGCCATGGTGACCCAAGATTTACATAGAGTAATATAGGTAAAGGCTAAAATTGACATTTTCTCTGAAACCTTTTGAAGGATTTTATTGAAACTTTATCACAATGGTTGGCGTCTATTAAGTTTTTTTTGTGTTTTTTTCTTGCAATAATCAAAATGGCTTGTTTTGGTCATTTCTTAATTATATAGCTATGTTGACACCCGCTCCCCTTCCCCACCTCCCGCGCCCCCTGCCACACCCTACTAGAAACAGTTCCCTCCCTGCCCTCTCAAGCCCCCTCTCTGACCCTTCCCCGCCTTCTCCCACTCGAAAGTTGGATTTTAGTTTTTACATATTTCTTTGTTGTTTTAGTTCTTATGCCCCCCCTTCCCCCCAAATCCTCCTCACCCACTCGAAACACGATTATGTTTTTTACATATTTCTGTGTTGTTTTGGTAAATTTTTACATATAGCTATATTGCCTCACTCCCCCTCCTACTCGAAACTCATATTTCTGTGTTGATTTGGTCAATTCTTACACATATAGCTATGTTGCCAACCCCCAACCTCCCCCACCCCCCGCCCGCCTGCATTTTTTTTTTTTTTTTTTTTAAAATATTTCTGTGTTGTTTTGGTCAATTCTTACACATATAGCTATTTTGACACCCCAACCGCACCCCAACCACCCAAACACCCAACTGCGCCCCTCCCCACCACCACGCCTTCCCCCAACTTTTTTTTTTGTATATTTCTGTATTTCCCCCAACCACAAACACACACTCAAAACTCGATTTTTTTTCATTATTATTTTTTTACATATTTCTGTGTTGTTCTGGTCAAATTTTACACATATAGCTAAGCTACTACCACACATCCCATCCCCTAACCATACCCCCTTGGTAACCTTGGTAAAGGACCATAATCTTATAGTAAATGCAAAATGACTCTTGTAGTTTCAGAGAAGAAGATTTCTAATTTTTTTCTATGTATGTCTATGTAAAACTGTGACCCACGGGGCGGGGACAAATTAGACCCCAAGATCACCATTTGAACAAACTTAATAGGTGACCATAAGCTGATGCTACATGTAATACATGAAAGCTCTGTGCCTTGTGGTTTCAGAGAAGAAGGTTTTTTAAAATAAATTCCTATATAAGTCTATGAAAAACATGCAAAATCTCAATATACAAACTTTGGACCCCCAGAGCACGGTCATTTTTAACCCTGGGGACTTCATTTGAACAAACATGGTAGTCTAGGCGTTGGCAATCATTTTAAAAGGAAAACTCGAAATCTGTCTAGCTTTTCTTGAGAAGAAGATTTTTTAAGGTTTCTACCATATATGGTAATGGTGGCCATCTTGGATGTCGCGCTGACCTCATTATAACATTCTAAAAAGCATTCATCTAAGGATCATACATGTGAAGTTTGGTCAAAATTGGTCAAGCGGTTTCTTAGAAGAAGTCGTTTGAAGCAAAAGTTAACGACGACAACGACGGACGGATGAACAAAGAATGATCCCATTTTTTTTTTCTCCATATTTCCGTGTTGTTTTGTTCAATTTTTACACATATAGCTATGTTACCTCCACACACCCCATCCCCTAACCATACCCCCACCCCATCATCACCACCACCCAAATGTATTTTTTATTTTTGTACATATCTCTGTGTTGTTTTGTTTTATCACTTGATCAATTTGTTTCGCCCCCTGCCCCCAACCATCCCATCACCACCCGAATATTTTTTGTATGTTTGTTTTTGCATATATCTGTGTTGTTTTGATTTATCAGTTTATCAATATGTTTCGCCCCCAACCCCACAACCATCCCACCACCCCATCATCACCACCACCCGAATGTTGTTTTTTGTGTGTTTTTAGATCACCTGAGCCGAAGGCTCAAGGTGATCTATTGGGATCACCCTTTGTCCCACGTCGTCGTCCGTCGTTAACTTTTCTTCAAACAACTTCTCCTCAGAAACCGCTAGGCCAATTTTGACCAAACTTCACATGGATGATTCTTAGGTGAATGCTTTTTAGATTTATTAAAATTATGTCAGCGCGACATCCAAGTCGGCCGCCATTACCATATATGGTTGAAACCTTAAAAAATCTTCTTCTCAAGAACCGCTGGACAGATTTCAACAGTTTTTCTTTTAAAATGAACGCCTAGACTATCAATTTTGTTCAAATGAAGTCCCCGGGGTCAAAAATGACTGTGGTCCAAAGTTTCTATATTAAGATTTTGCATGTTTTTCATATGGACATGTAGGAAAAACTTTAAAAAATCTTCTTCTTTGAAACCACAAGGAACAGAGCTCTCATGTATTACATGTAGCATCAGCTCATGGTCCTCTACTAAGTTTGTTCAAATGGTGACCCTGACTTCAAATTTGTCACCGCCCCGGGGTCACAGTTTTACATAGACTTATATAGGATTTATTTTTAAAAAATCTTCTTCTCGGAAGCTACAAGAGCCAGAGGTTTGCTATTTTGCATTTACTATAAGCTTATGGTCCTTTACCAAGTTTCTTCAAATGGTGACCCTCGGGTCACATTTGGCCCTGCCCCAAGGGTCACATGTTTTACATAGACATGTATAGGGAAAAACTTTAAAAAAAATCTTCTCTGAAACTGCAAGAGCCAGAGGTTTAATATTTGCATTTGCTATAAGCTTATGGTCCTCTACCAAGTTTGTTCAAATGTTGGCCACGCCCTTGGGGTCACAGTTTTACATAGGCTTGTAAAGGGAAAAACTGAAAAAATCTTCTTCTTTGGAACTGCAAGAGCCAGAGGTTTAATATTTTACATTTGTTATAAGCTTATGGTCCTCTACCAAGTTTGTTCAAATGGTGACCCTTGGGGTCACATTTGGCCGCGTCCCGGGGGTCACAGTTTTACATAGACTTATATAGGAAACACATTAAAGTCTTCTTCTCTGGAACTACAAGAGCCAGAGGTTTATTATTTTGCATTTACTATACTCTTATGGTCCTTTACCAAATTTGTTCAAATGGTGACCGTAGGGTCACATTAGGCCCCTACCCAGGGGTCACGTTTTACATAGACTTGTATCGGGAAAAACTTACAAATTCCTCCTCTCTGAACCACAAAGCACACAGCTCTCATATATTACATGTAGTCCTGAGGTCACATTTGGCCCTGCCCAAGGTGTTACACTCTAGCACCTTCATTTTGTATTTGATCTTTATCAAACTTTGTCAGTGTCTTTATATCAATGTTGTTATACAAAACAGAGCCCACATTTCTTGAACAATCTTAACCAAACTTGCACAGATTGTATATGACCATAAGATTTCGAAGAAGTTCGATAATGTGCCAGTACTCAGGTGATCGAATTAGGGCCATCTTGGCCCTCTTGTTTTTAGCTCTACTGGCCAAGGGCCAGCAGAGCTTATGGGATGGTGTGTTGTCCGTCTTCCGTCGTCCGTCGTCCGTCCGTCCGTCCGTCGTCCGTCCGTTAACTTTTGCTTGTGTACACTCTAGAGGCCACATTTCTGATGCAATCATCATGAAACTTTGTCAGAATGTTTGTCTCAATGAAATCTCGGTCAAGTTCGAAAATGGGTCATGTGGGGTTAAAAACTAGGTCACTAGGTCAAATATTGGAAAAACCTTGTGTACACTCTAAAGGCCATATTTTTGACCTGCGCTTGATGCAACTTTGTCAGAATGTTTGTCTTAATTATATCTTGGTCAAGTTTGAAAATGGGTCACATGGGGTTAAAAACTAGGTCACTAGGTCAAATACTTGAAAAACCTTGTGTACACTCTAGAAGCCGTATTTCTGACCCAATCTTCATGAAACTTTGACAAAATGTTTGTCTTAATAATATCTTGGTCAAGTTCAAAAATAGGTAACATGGTTTAAAAACTAGGTCACTAGGTCAAACTTTGGAAAACCGTGTGTACACTCTAGAGGCCATATTTTTGACCTGATCTTGATGAAACTTTGTCAGAATGTTTGTCTTAATGAAATCTCGGTCAAGTTCAAAAATGGGTCATGTGGGGTCAAAAACTAGGTCACTAGGTCAAATACTTGAAAAAACTTGTGTACACTCTAGAGGTCATATTTGTTACCCAATCTTGATGAAACTTTGTCAAATTGTTTATCTTAATTATATCTTGATCAAGTTCGAAAATGGGTCACATGAAGTCAAAAACTAGGTCACTAGGTTAAATATTGGAAAAACCTTGTGTACACTCTAGAGGCCATATTTTTGACCCGAGCTTGATGCAACTTTGTCAGAATGTTTATCTTAATTGTTTGTCTCAATGAAATCTCGGTCAAGTTCGAAAATGGGTCATGTGGGGTCAAAAACTAGGTCATTAGGTCAAATATTGGAAAAACCTTGTGTACACTCTAGAGGCCATATTTTTGACCCGAGCTTGATGCAACTTTGTCAGAATGTTTGTCTTAATTATATCTTGGTCAAGTTTGAAAATGGGTCACATGGGGTTAAAAACTAGGTCACTAGGTCAAATACTTGAATAACCTTGTGTACACTCTAGAAGCCGTATTTCTGACCCAATCTTGATGAAACTTTGTCAAAATGTTTGTCTTAATTATATCTTGGTCAAGTTCAAAAATGGGTCACATGGTTTAAAAACTAGGTCACTAGGTCAAACTTTGGAAAAACCGTGTGTACACTCTAGAGGCCATATTTTTGACCCGATCTTGATGAAACTTTGTCAGAATGTTTGTCTCAATGAAATCTCGGTCAAGTTCAAAAATGGGTCATGTGGGATCAAAAACTAGGTCACTAGGTCAAATACTTGAAAAAACTTGTGTACACTCTAGAGGTCATATTTGTTACCCAATCTTGATGAAATTTTGTCAAATTGTTTATCTTAATTATATCTTGATCAAGTTCGGAAATGGGTCACATGAAGTTAAAAACTAGGTCACTAGGTCAAATATTGGAAAAACCTTGTGTACACTCTAGAGGCAATATTTTTGACCCGAGCTTGATGCAACTTTGTCAGAATGTTTGTCTTAATTATATCTTGGTCAAGTTTGAAAATGGGTCACATGGGGTTAAAAACTAGGTCACTAGGTCAAATATTGGAAAAACCTTGTGTACATTCTTTGTCAAAATGTTTGTCTTAATTATATCTTGGTCAAGTTCAAAAATGGGTCACATGGTGTTAACAACTAGGTCACTAGGTCAAACTTTGGAAAAAACGTGTGTACACTCTAGAGGCCATATTTTTGACCCGATCTTGATGCAATTTTGTCAGAATATTTGTCTCAATTATAGCTTGCTAAAGTTCGGAAATGGGTCACACAGGGTCACACAGGGTCACACAGGGTCAAAAACTAGGTCACTAGTCTAGGTCACTAGTACACTCTAGAGGCCATATTCTGACCCGATCTTGATGAAACCTTGTCGAAATGTTGTCTTAATTATATTTTTGGATCAAGTTCGGAAATGGGTCACACAGGGTCACACAGGGTCAAAAAACTAGGTCACTAGTACACTCTAGAGGCCATATTTCTGACCCGATCTTGATGAAACCTTGTCGAAATGTTGTCTTAATTATATTTTGGTCAAGTTCGAAAATGGGTCCCCATGGGGTCAAAAACTAGGTCACTAGGTCAAATACTTGAAAAACCTTGTGTACACTCTAGACACCATGTAGTACGACTCGATTCATCAATGGTATAACAGCCAGTAGAGCGTTCACCAGGCCCTCTTGGGCCTCTTGTTACATGTTTGTGTTGTTTTGTGTTATCAAATCTACACCTATATCAATGATGCACCCCTGCCCTTGGGGGGGGGGGGGTTTGTGTTGTTTTGTTTTATCAAATCTACACCTATATCAATGATGCGCCCCCGCCCTGCCCCCCCATTGGTTTATGGGCTCCCCTCACATGGAGGACAGGGGGAGGGGAATTGTTTTCATTTTATCTACCATTATAAGAATATTAAAATTTTATTTGAACGAAATCATTTACAGTGAAAACAATTTAGATAAAATTCAGATACACAGATGAAATATCAATAAGAAAAAAACTGAAATGAGTCCACAATAAAAATTCGCCAGATATCCAATCCCTCCCCGAGTTGCCTATCGACCACAATTTTTTTTAAAATTACAACAAACTGAATTAAAACTGGTAAAAAAAAAAAAAAAAAAATTCACACCCTGCGCCAAATTTTACTATAATTTGTATGAGATTTTAACAATAATTTTATATCGGCCCGAGTTTCTATATAATTTATTATTCTCTGAAAAATCGAATAGTTGAGCTGCGCTGTTCTCCGACAGCTTTTGTTAAGTTTTATTATTATTATAATTTTATTTCAGTTCCCCAAGATCCCCAAGATAGTGAATTAGACAGTTTGAATACACAAGGTATGTTAATTTATAACTGTATAACTAATACACACTTGTATTTTGGGTTGTGTAGAGGCAGAGAGACATACTTGATTAGCACAGTGAAAAAATGAGAATATTATATACTGATTTTTTTATACAAATTTGGGTTTTATCATTGGAAAAAAAGTTAATGTTCTGCGTTTTCCTATATTTGCTTTATTTGCTTTATTTGACCCTGTCATAAAATGATACACTGGTCTTGGTGAAAGGAAGAACACTATTGCTTTTGAGGTCAGTAGGTCAAAGGTTAGGGTTTCCATGATCTGATACACATATTCGCAATTGCAGAATTGTAGCAACTGTTTAAGAGCACTGCCCTTGGCGTCAGGAGAAACTATTGCTTTTTAGGTATGCAGGTCAAAATTCAAGGTCACCATGACACAGTTTGCATTGACACATTCCGCACAGTAACTCCTGGGTGATGTTTCGTATCTGGCCTGCCAAAAAAAATTAACACAAAAACCTTAGATTTTCAAAATTTAAGATTTAAAACTCGCGAAGAACATTTTAAATGGAAATTTGGAGCGCATTACTTCATTTCCACACTGTTTTTGTGTCGCCTTTTCGAAGAAAAATGCGATACATAGGGATCACTTTGTCGTCCGTCCGTCCGTCTTTCCGACCGTCCATCACAAAAACTTAACGTTGGCTCTAACTTTCCCATTTCTTGATATTTCTTCATCAAACTGTCAATATATACTTTTCATGACAACCTCAACATGGCCATACTAAAATATAAAGGTCAAGGTCACACTGAAGGTCATATATTTTCACGAAATCTTACTCTGGCCGGTTTGTCAAAATCATTTATCTGGGTCCAAAAAACCTTGTTATACTGACAAAACGCTAACAGGCGACACACGTGTTCCGCGGAACACCCATCTAGTTTTTAGCTCTACTGGCCGAAGCCCAGCAGAGCTTATGGGATGACGAGTTGACCGTCCGTCCGTCCGTCCGTCCGTCCGTCTGTCTTATGCCTTGTGAACACTCTAGGGCCTTCATAATTATTAGGATCTTTAGGAAACTTTGCCAGTGTCTTTATATCAATGAAAGCTCGGACAAGTTTGAAACCCAGCCAGATCGGATTAGTTTCACAGGAGTTATGGCCCTTGTTTTGATGAAAAATGCAATATTTAAACCTTGTGAACACTCTAGCACCTTTGTTCATTATTTGATCTTTACCAAACTAGCACAGATTGTTAATACCGATGAAAGCTTGGATAAGTTCGAAAACCAGCCAAATTGGATCAGTAACAGCGGAGTGATAGTCCTTGTTTTTTCTTAAAAAAATGCCATTTTCTGCCTTGTGAACATTTATTACTTAATCTTAACCAAACTTGCACAAATTGTTAATATCAATGAAAGCTCAAACAAGTTCAAAAACCAGCTATATCGGACCAGGAACAGCGGAGTTATGAGCCCTTGAATTATTGAAAAATGCAATTTTCAGCGCCTTCATTTTGTATTTAATCTTTCCCAAACTTGGCCAGATTGTTCATATTATTGAATGCAAGGACGAGTTTAAAAACCAGCCAGATCAAACCAGTAACACCGGAGTTATGTTTATGGCCCTTTTGCAATATTTGGTAATGTACACTGGAAACCCCAGGGGTCGTGTGTTCAGATCTCACTGGATGCATTTTTTTTTTTTCCCTGTAAAACCTTGGTTTGTGGGTTCAACTTTTTATTATTGATTTATTAATTTTTAGCTCTGCTGTCCATCGTCTGTCCGTCCGTCGTCCGTCCGTTTGAACAAATGTGGTAGTCTAGGCGTTGGCAATCATTTTAAAAGGAAAACTGTGAAACACTGTCCTGCTTTTCTTGAGAAGAAGATTTTTTAAGGTGTCTACCATATATGGTAATGGCAGCCATCTTGGATGTCGCGCTGACCTAATTTTAACAATCTAAAAAGCATTCATCTAAGGATCATACATGTGAAGTTTGGTAAAAATTGGTTATACACAACACAGCCCACATTTCTTGAACAGTCTTAACCAAACTTGCACAGATTGTATATGACCATAAGATTTCGAAGAAGTTTGTTAATGTGCCAGTACTCAGGTGATCGAATTAGGGCCATCTTGGCCCTCTTGTTTTTAGCTCTACTATCTATATTGCTATATTTTGCCTCGTTAAGACGATAGGGCCTACGTTTTTTCATCCTATCTTTACCAAACTTTACCACATTGTTAATATCAATGAAAGCTCGGACAAGTTCGAAAACCAGCCTTATCGGACTAGTATCAGCGGAGTTGTAGCCCTTGATTTAGTTAAAAATGCTATATTTTGCATCGTTAAGCGATAGGTGCTTCATTGTTCATCGGATCTTTACCAATCTTTATCAGATTGTTAATGTCATTAAAAGCTCGAACAATTTGAAAAACAGCCATATCGGACCAGTAACAGCGAAGTTATGGCCCTTAATTAGTTAAAAATGCTATATTTTGCCTAGTTAAGACGATAGGGGCTTCATTGTTCATCCGATCTTTACCAATCTTGATCAGATTGTTAATATCAATGAAAGCTTGGATAAGTTTGAAAACCAGCCACATCTGACTAGTAACAGCGGAGTTACGGCCCTTGATTTAGTTAAAAATGCTATATTTTGCCTCGTTAAGACTAGGGGCTTCATTGTTCATCCGATCTTTACCAAACTTAATCAGATTGTTAATATTAATGAAAGCTCGGACAAGTTCGAAAACCAGCCATATCGGACCAGTAACATCTGAGTTATGGCCCTTGATTTACTTCAAAATGATATATTTTGCCTCGTTAAGACGATAGGGCCTTCATTTTTCATCCGATCTTTACCAGACTTCATCAGATTGTTAATGTCTATGAAAGCTTGGTCAAGTTCGAAAACCAACCAGATCGGATCAGTAACAGCGGAGTTATGGCTCTTGATTTAGTTTAAAATGCCATATTTTGCCTCGTTAATACGGTATGGCCTTCATTTTACATCTGATCTTTACCAAACTTTACCAGATTCTTTAGTTATGGTCCTTGATTTAGTTAAAAAGCTGTATTTTGCCCGAAACTTTCAAAGAAACGTAAATGGCAGTCACTCGCTTCATTGATGTTATAAGAGCCATGTTAGCAAGTAGAGCGTCCACAGGCCCTCTTGGGCCTCTTGTTACATGTCTGTGTTGTTTTGTTTTATCAAATCTACACCTATATCAATGATGCGCCACCGCCCTGCCCTCCCTGCACCCCCTGCACCCCCCCACCCCCCCATTGGTTTATGGGCTCCCCTCACATGGAGGACAGGGGGAGGGAATTTTTTTCATTTTATCTACCATTATTTGGATATTAAAATTTTAATTTGAACGCAATCATTTACATTTAAACACCCCCCACACCCCCCGCCACATTGGTTTATGGGCTCCCCTCACATGGAGGACAGGGGGAGGGGAATTGTTTTCATTTTATCTACCATTATTTGGATATTAAAATTTTAATTTGAACGCAATCATTTACATTTAAAACAATTTAGATTAAATTCAGATACACAGATGAAATATCAATAAGAAAAAAACTGAAATGAGGCCACAATAAAAATTCGCCAGATATCCAATCCCTCCCCGAGTTGCCTATCGACCACAAATTTCTTTAAAATGACAACAAATTGAATTGAAACTGATAAAAATAAAAAAATAAAATTTCACACCCTGCGCCAAATTTTACTATAATTTGTATGAGATTCTAACAATAATTTTATATCGGCCCGAGTTTCTATATAATTTAATTATTCTCTGAAAAATCGAATAGTTGAGCTGCGCTGTTCTCCGACAGCTTTTGTTAAGTTTCAGTATTATTATAATTTTATTTCAGATCCCCAAGATCCCCAAGATGATGAATTAGACAGTTTGAATACACAAGGTATATTAATTATAACTGTATAACTAATACACACTTGTATTTTGGGTTGTGTAGAGGCAGAGAGACATACTTGATTAGCACAGTGAAAAAATGAGAATATTATACACCGATTGTTATTAGGCAAAACTTTTTTATACAAATTTGGGTTTTACCATTGGAAAAAAAGTTAACGAATTTTATTTAAAAAATTAATTTTCTGCGTTTTCCTATATTTGTTTTATTTTCTTTATTTGACCCTGTCATAAAATGATACACTGGTCTTGTTGAAAGGAGGAACACTATTGCTTTTGAGGTCAGTAGGTCAAAGGTTAGGGTTTCCATGATCTGATACACATATTCGCAATTGCAGAATTGTAGCAACTGTTTAAGAGCACTGCCCTTGGCGTCAGGAGAAACTATTGCTTTTTAGGTATGCAGGTCAAAATTCAAGGTCACCATGACACAGTTTGCATTGACACATTCCGCGCAGTAACTCCTGGGTGATGTTTCGTATCTGGCCTGCCAAAAAAATTTGACACAAAAACCTGAGATTTTCAAAATTTAAGATTTAAAACTCGCGAAGAACATTTTAAATGGAAATTTGGAGCGCATTACTCCATTTCCACACTGTTTTTGTGTCACCTTTTCGAAGAAAAAAGCGATACATAGGGATCACTTTGTCGTCCGTCCGTCTGTCCGTCCGTCCATCACGAAAACTTAACGTTGGCTATAACTTTCCCATTTCTTGATATTTCTTCATCAAACTTTCAATATATACTTTTCATGACAACCTCAACATGGCCATACTAAAATATAAAGGTCAAGGTCACACTGAAGGTCATTATATGGGTTAAATACTAATTGTTTTTTTCACGAAATCTTACTCAGGCCGGTTTGTCAAAGTCATTTATCTGGGTCCAAAAAACCTTGTTATACTGACAAAGCGCTGACAGGCGACACACGTGTTCCGCGGAACACCCATCTAGCTCTTAGCTCTACTGGCCGAAGCCCAGCAGAGCTTATGGGATGACGAGTAGTTGTCCGTCGTCCGTCCGTCTTATGCCTTGTGAACACTCTGGGGCCTTCATAATTATTAGGATCTTAACGAAACTTTGCCAGTGTCTTTATATCAATGAAAGCTCGGACAATTTTGAAACCCAGCCAGATCAGATTAGTTTCACCTGGGTTATGGCCCTTGTAACGATGAAAAATGCAATATTAAACCTTGTGAACACTCTAGCACCTTTATTTATTATTTGATCTTTACCAATCTTGCACAGATTGTTAATACTGATGAAAGCTTGGACAAGTTCGAAAACCAGCCAAATTAGATCAGTAACACCGAAGTTATGGTGCTTGTTTTTTCTTAAAAAAATGCCGTTTTCTGCCTTGTGAACATTTATTACTTAATCTTAACCAAACTTGCACAAATTGTTCATATCAATGAAAGCTCGAGCAAGTTCAAAAACCAACTATATCGGACCAGGAACACCGGAGTTATGAGCCCTTGAATTATTGAAAGATGCAATTTTCAGCGCCTTCATTTTGTATTCAATCTTTCCCAAACTTGGCCAGATTGTGATATCAATGAAAGCAAGGACGAGTTTGAAAACCAGCCAGATCAAACCCGTAACACCGGACTTATGTTTATGGCCCTTTTGCAATATTTGGTAATGTACACTGGAAACCCCAGGGGTCGTGTGTTCAAATCTCACTGGAGGCATATATATTTTTTTTTTTTCCTATAACAAAACCTTGACTTTTTATTATTGATTTATTAATTTTTAGCTCTACTGTCCGTCGTCCGGCCGTCCGTCGTCCGTCCGTTGTCCGTCCGTCGTTAACTTTTGTCTCGTTAAGACGATAGGGCCTTCATTTTTCATCCTATCTTTACCAAACTTTACCACATTGTTAATGTGAATGAAAGCTCGAACAAGTTCGAAAAACAGTCATATCGGACTTGTAACAGCGGAGTTATGGCCCTTGATTTAGTTAAAAATGCTATATTTTGCCTTGTTAAGACGATAGGGGCTTCATTGTTCATCTAATCTTTACCAAACTTTATCAGATTGCTAATGTCGTTGAAAGCTCGAACAAGTTCGAAAACCAGACATATCGGAACAGTAATAGCGGAGTTATGGCCCTTGATTTAGTTAAAAATGCTATATTTTGCCTCATTAAGACGATAGGGGATTCATTGTTCATCCGATCTTTACCAATCTTTATCAGATTGTTAATATCAATGAAAGCTCGAACAAGTTCAAAAACCATTCATATCAAACAAGTAACAGCGGATTTATGGCCCTTGGTTTAGTTCAAAATGCTTTATTTTGCCTCGTTAAGACGATAGGGCCTTCATTTTTCATCGGATCTTTACCAAACTTTAACAGATTGTTAATGTCAATGAAAGCTCGAACAAGTTTGAAAACCAGCCATATCTGACCAGTATCAGCGGAGTTATGGCCCTTGATTTTGTTAAAAATGCTAAAATTTGCCTCTTCATACGATGGGGCCTTTATTTTGCATCTGATCTTTGCCAGACTTTAACGGATTTTATGATTTTCTTTTCTTTCTTTGATTTTTTTTGTACCGTATTTTACCTTGTATAGTACGCACTTTTTTGACCACTTTTACGGTTCTCGAAAGGGGGGTGCGTACAATATAAGGAAACAATAAAAATAACTTTTTTTTCTCTTGCAGAAAATCGAAATCTCGGAAGAAAAACCTTGACGACGAACAGACGTCGAGACAGAAAATTGTGAATACCGATAATACACATTTTTTTCGTAAATTACTCGCTTCATATAACTAATATATTGACTTAAATTGAATTAAAAATGAATAAAGTGTATTAAGATGCTTGTTTTTGTGTAAATGTTTGTAAATGTGTGCATGTTTGTTGTAAAACTTCAATAAATTGCGTGAAAAATCGTCCTTCCATTTTGTTGTTTATATCGCGTGACGTAATATCACGTGACTTCCAGCTGTTTAGACATTAGACTGGTACATGGAATATTGTTACAGTTCTATTCTATTCTTATATTTATAGGATTTTATTTAATATTTTATAAAAAATTAATGAAGTTTTTTCTTTATTTTGAAATACATATATTTTAGACGGCGTAGAAAGGCAGAATCACCCTACTTTGAAATGGCAATTATTCAATTATGCTTGTGAAAACATGCTTACCGGTACACATTTGATGATTGATAATTGGGTCAAACAATATCGCACCTCGGCTGCAGTTTTGACACATTATAAACATGGGTAGAATGTGTTATTCTATTTTTATAATCCTTTGAAGTTGCCGCGAGTATCGACTATTTCTGAGGATGCACTTTGACACGCCGTGTGACCTTTACCAGATTTAGCCATGTGGTACAGGTAACTGATCACGCGTTACCCATCTGATTCACTGATGATAAACTCTGGTTCCCGTGAAAACACAATGTTAGTATAATCGGCGTAATGGATTACGGTAACCAGGGCTTTTTATGTCATATAAAGCCCTGCGGTAACCAACGACTTTGTTGCGTTTTAGTAGATGTAATTATCGGATTACGGACAATTATCTGCGGCATTATAATTGGCTTTTTGATGAGATGATACAAGATAGGTACTCCCCTGAAGATTGGCAATTAATGATTGAAGTAATTATATTTTCTTTTGTACGCTAATTATCTCGATCGTGATTTTTTTTTTATTTTATTTTTTATTTTCGTTGAATGGTTCATCTAGGAAAACTACTGTCAACACAAATAAATAAACACACCCACACCCCTCCCACTAGTTTATTTTACCACTATTACTACAATACATCACAGTCTGAATATGCGTTAAATACAAATGAAAATGAAAAGCTTCTTCTGTTCATGTTTCTTAACAAATGACTTCACCTTTATCTGAAATAGAAAGCATAATATTTTGATGCGTACTATACACGGAAACAACTTTTTTACCCCAGTTTTGACCTCCGAGAGGGGGGTGCGTACTATACACGGGTGCGTATTATACAAGGTAAAATACGGTAGTTAGATTTTTTTGTTTTGATTTTTTTTTGAATTTTTTTTTTTGAATTTTTTTTGAATTTTTTTTTTTATTTTTTTTTGAATTTAATTTTTTCATTTTTATTTTGAAATTATTACTTATTTTTTAAGATTTTTGAGTCGCCATACATCAGCATGGCTGACTCTTTGGAATCACGTATGTGTGTATATATGTGTATAGTGCAATTTGTGAATATGGAATTTTTTTAAAACGGATGAAACGCTTTACCGTTGTAAGCAATGTAGTCCCCTTTAACTGCTTCAAATACAACTGAATTTGATAAGGTGACTGACCTGAGCGTTATGTATACCGAGTAATATAACTACTGATTGTGAAATAATGAAATAATTGTAATTGTATACAGTATAAACATGTCTTTTTTGTAGGTTTAACGAAATATTATGCGCATTAATATCATATGGCCAAATCGGGATGGGTGTTTTACGCACTTCGAGAATGTAGTTCCTTTAACTGCATCAATTATAACTTACTTTCATAAGGTGGCTGACATGAACGTAATATATACCGAATAATATAACTACTGATTGTGAATAATTGTCATTGTATACAGTATATACGTGTCTTTTTTGAAAAACGAACTGAAATACTATGCGCAATAATACACGCATATGGCGTGACGTCACGCGAACTTCATCCGGGTAATCGCCAGCGGATTTTGTAAACATGGCCGAAAGTAATACGGAAGTCAATTCAACAATCACTCAATCCAGAGTTTTTGTAGCTTTATAACCAGATCTTGATGAGAGTCTGATTCCTAGGGCATCATTACGAGGGAAAATGCCCGAAACTTTAATCAAGATTGAACTTGTTCGTTGGCTAAAGTGTAGGAAAGGAGCCAGCCTATCGGGCAAGAAACCCAAACTTGTAAAAAGGTAAACAGTTGACTCCGATTGTTTTGGTCTGTATATTTGACATCGCATAACCCAGTAACCTAAACCATCTCGGTAAATAGTTGGAAGTCAAATTTCTCGTTGACACAATAGCATTATATTAACACAATGAACCCGGAAAAATAATGTTCGCATATTAAATGATGGGTGGGTGGGGTAATGCAGATAATGAATTATTTTTGAAGTACGTTTGTAAATATAATTAAATGTGTTTCTATAAATGTGTTTCATTATGGACTCGAATGATGATAGGTGTAAAGATCTCCTCTTTATATTATTATTATTCATCTACTAGGGCTGCTATTGTGAGGACCCAGGTCAGACCTGTCAATACACAATATGTAATATAGTGTGATAAGACCCATTGTGATACATGTTGCAAATATTACTGCTCTGTGCTACTGTAGATCTGTTAATTAATCATCATTGTTTTATATTCACTTAGCTGATGTTTATGTATAAAGTAATTATATATTTTTCTTATTTTAAATGTTTCTATTTTATTATAATATGCAACAGCATGTTCCATCAACTTGAAGTTTATCAAGTATGTAATTGACGGTGTCCTGGTGTTTCTGGGTTGAAATTGTGGAACTTTATAGGTTTGTAAAAAGGTCTTTAGTCAAAAGAAATATGATGAAAAAGCATCTATGCAATAAGTTTTTGTGTGGCAAAATCGATACAGATAATGTCTTTAAAGTCATTATACGGTTTCATCACGATACAGCTGATCTGATACAGTGTATTGGATTGAAATGCATCACAATATACCGGTGTATCATTGATTTTTTTTTTGCAGCCCTGTATATTACATGTGACATGAAAATCAAATGCTGGGAGTTAACATTGTATTCTGTCTACTTTCAAAGTAAATCATTATATCCAGAATAAATGGGACAAGAAATATTTGATCAACTCGGACAGAAATTCGATAAAACTATACACTGATGAAACTGTCAATTCCCACCAAGTTTTTGAGTATTGATATGGGACTTTTTCTAAAATGATCAGCATGACATGATGTTGGTCCTTGTCGAAAATCGTTTTGATTCGGCGTTAAACATGGCTGCCAGCGGCCATCTTTGTTTACATAGAGTTATATAATGAAAACTTGTAGCGACTACTTCTCTGAAACTACTTGACGGATTTTCATGAAACTTCACAGGAATGTTGCTCTTGATGTCTTATTGATCCTAGCAAAATTTCAGGTCGGCCGGAAATTCAAGATGGCCGCCACGGCTAAATATAAATTTTCAAAATACAAGTTTGTAGCGACTACTTCTTGAAAACTTTAAGTGATATTGATATGGGACTTTTTCTAAAATGATCAGCATGACATGATGTTGGTCCTTGTCAAAAATCGTTTTGATTCGATGTTAAACATGGCTGTCTGCGGCCATCTTTGTTAACATAGAGTTATATAACGAAAACTTGTAGCGACTACTCCTCTGAAACTACTTGACGGATTTTCATGAAACTTTACTGGAATGTTGCTCTTGATGTCTAATTGATCCTAGCAAAATTTCAGGTTGGAAGGAAATTCATGATGGCCGCCAGGGCTAAAAATAGATTTTCAAAAAACAAGTTTGTAGCGACTACTTCCTGAAATCAAAATCAATTAGTAGAGCTTCAAGGTCATTGACCTCCTGTTTACTATAATTTGTATGAGATTCTAACAATAATTTTATATTGGCCCGAGTTTCTATAACTGTCCCACCAACCCCACCCCCACATTGTTTTAGCCTTGTTTTCTAATGGTATATACTGGCTATATAATTTATTCTCTGAAAAATCGAATAGTCCAGCTGCGCTGTACTCCGACAGCTCTTGTTATTGATTCCTGTTTGGTTGTTAAACTGTGAGCATATGTTCATTACTGAGGGGACCATTTGTTTTATCATTGCGAAGATCCTCGGGTGATCGATTCAGGGCTTATTTGGCCCTCTTTGTTTTTTAGCTCGACTGATCAGAGATCAGCAGAGCTTATACCGTGGTGCGGCGTCCGTCGTCCGTCCGTCCGTCTGTCCGTAAACTTTTTTTTGTAGCGACTACTCCTCTGAAACTACTAAATGGATTTTCATGAAACTTTACAGAAATGTTGCCCATGAAGTCTAGTTGATCCTAGCAAAAATTCATGTTGATGTGAAATCCAAGATGGCCACCAAATCTAAAAATAGGTTTTTAAAAAACAAGTTTGTAGCTACTACTTCTTGAAAACACTAAGTGATATTGATATGGGACTTTTTCTAAAATGATCAGCATGACATGATGTTGATCCTTGTCGAAAATTGTTTTGATTCAACGTTAAACATGGCTGCCAGCGGCCATCTTTGTTTACATAGAGTTATATAATAAAAACTTGTAGCGAATACTTCTCTGAAACTACTTGACGGATTTTCATGAAACTTCACAGGAATGTTGCTCCTGATGTCTAATTGATCCTAGCAAAATTTCAGGTCGGCCGGAAATTCAAGATGGCCGCCACGGCTAAAAAAAGATTTTCAAAATACAAGTTTGTAGCGACTACTTCTTGAAAACTATAAATGATATTGATATAGGACTTTTTCTAAAATGATTAGCATGACATGATGTTGGTCCTTGTCAAAAATCGTTTTGATTCGACGTTAAACATGGCTGCCAG